>JAFBJT010109760.1:12667-52525 GCA_016785325.1 Chascanopsetta lugubris
GCACACACACACAAACACACACACACACACACACACACACACACATAAACACACAACACACGCGCGCGCACGCTCGCACACACACACACACACACACACACACACACACACACACACACACACACACTCTCTCTTTTCCGGCCAGTCATCCATATCAGGGACATGCACTCGCAAGGCTCAGCAAGTCCTTTCCAGTTAAATGTAGTTTCCGTTGCAGACCTCGCTGCCGCAGGCGCCTCCAGGCTCCTGCAGCTAATAGTTGCAGGGCCATTACCCGCTAATTTGCACATCCATTCAGTTGCCTCGAGACACGAGTGAGTCATAGGTTTAATTGCACTCTGTGTCCGTCTAAACAAAGTCAGAGGGCTGAACCCAAACAGGGATATGCTCCCTTGCCCTGGCCTATTGTTCCTTTCATGTGCACAAACATCCTGTGCCCTATCTCCACTCACGTGTCCGTGTGTTGCACCCACAGGTCAGGAAAGGCTTCTGGAAGCCGCCGCCCCAAATCTGGCTGGGCGATGTGAGTAAAGTCAGAGTGCTGGACCCCCACTTTCTGCACCAGACAGCAGAGAGGCTGCTGCAGATACCCCTCTACCCCAAGGCGAAGCAGGTGAGGGGTCACTTCCATGTCAAGTTGTGTGGGTTTTGTTTATTTACTTTTCCACTTTTAAAGGTGCAGTGTGTACGATTTCGCTCATTTTTTGTCACTTCTATACATATTAGAAAACAATTGAATACTGACAGTTTCATAAGTCTCTCCCATTACCCTTACGTGAGCCCTTCAATGTATATTTACATGAGTGGGTCCTCTCTACGGGGGCCGCCATGTTTTCACATTTGCTCAGAGTCTATGCACTAAACTTCTTTTGAGTTTTATTGACAACAGAGGGACACTGTAGGTTCTCCTGCATGTCCGGAGGGATAAAGCTGAGGTGATGGATACACCATGCAACTTCACCTCTAGAGGTCACCAAATCGTACACACTGCACCTTTAAAGAACGATAAATAAAACTCTTGGACCTGCCCAGTAATTTGGATCCACTCCAAAATGGAACAGAATCTCCCCTGACTCACGCCAACAGAACAGAATGTATATGAATCTGATAAAGAGCTTGTGCAGAATCTTGTTCACAAACAAACAAAATAATGAATAAATGGACAAAAGGGAGATTTGTCGGCGAACTCGTACTCACTGCACCTTTAATATGACCAACTTTAACCAAGGACACGGTTTTTAACGCTTTTCCAAAATCACGGGCCGTATATTTGACACCCCTGCTCTAGCTACAACTGATGATCGGTCTCCATTTCATTTCTGCCATCCACAGCTGCAGTTTTCCCACGAGAACCTTCTCTCTCTCTCTCTCTCTCTCTCTCTCTGTCTCTGTCTCTCTCTCTCTCTCTCTCTGTCTCTCTCTTTCTCTCTGTCTCTCTCTTACTCCTCCTCCGTTTCCCACATGAATGCTAACAAGGTGGGACGGAGCGTCGGCTGATTAGCCGCAGTTCCTTGAGTGATACATCTGGAGTTGCTGTGATAAACAGTTTATTGGAGGAGACAGTTTCCCTGAGAGGCAGTCGGGTCAACAGCAAATTTGTGGGTCCAATTACTGCGGAACACGATGAAGATTAGCTTCTGCTTGGCTTTTTTTCTGGCATCTCATTACGAGATAAGCTCCTTGTGTCCTCCAGGCTGCACTGCGGCTTCCCTGTGAAATAATTGGCTTTGAAGGACGGCCAAAATATTGTATACATTTCAATTATATTTTTATTTTTTTTCAAATATGTGGACAGTTCTCAGGGATTTGTCTCTGCTGAGCTCATCCTCTCAAATCTTCATCATGTATATTTTTCTGACTGACAGTTACGTAATTAAAGATATCTTTACAAATATCTTAAAAAATAGTATACAAAGATAATATAGAAATATATATTTAAGAAAATAAAGTAAGAATTAGACATATATACAGTATATATAATGTATAAATATACGAAAATATAAAGATATATTCAAAAATTAATGTAAGAATTAAAAACAATATAGACCTACAAAAAAGACAGAAACACAAAAAACAGTCAAGATTTTACTGTGGAAATAATAATAATAATAATAATAATAATAATAATAATAAGAATAATAAGAATAATAATAATATATTTGCAATGTCTGTTTTACCTAAATGTGGCTACACTTAGCCCTCTTGTCTATGGGATATGCAAACCCAAGTGAAAATGCCGTAGTACATATGCCACACCAGTAGGTTGTGCTGACACTTTTCCATCACTTCCCAGGGGTCTTCAGATTGTGGTGTCTTAGTGTTTACTTGCATACACAGAGGTACGTACCATAGAGGACTCATACAGGAAACCACACTGCAGAACAACGGTCCAACGGTTCATGCAGCTCTCGTGTGGCACAGCGGTTAGCCACACCCCCTGATAACAGTCCTCATCCAACCACACAGTTTAACACATACAGGCTTGCTGTTTACACGACAACAGAGGGGGTTGTATTTTTGACGAAAGGACAAAATGCAATGAATAAAAAAAGACTCAATTGAGGGATTTATGTGTGACACCACCTGAAGTGCGTAACCTAACAGAAGGTTTTAGTGTCTAATCACGTTTTAAATATTATATAACAAGGTGCTAGAATTAAAGTTGGCAACACTTAACAACTGTGTTTGTTGTTATGCCAAAGTACATGCTGTTATTACAGAGCTTTGAGAGGGGTAAGTTTATATAGAAGTGTAATATTTTGTGTGTGTGTGTGTGTGTGTGTGTGTTGATTTTCAATGGACATAAAAGAGAGAGTAAAGACAAAAGACCGTAATCAAAACACACTGTGTCATGATTAGAAACATGCGAGTCCGGAGCTTGATGAAGGAACAGTGATTGTGAAATAATACAACATGAAGCGTGACTTTTTTTTCCACTGTGTTTTTGTTTCACGTATTGTACGTAAACTCGCTGGCTGTTTGGCAGAGGTGTCGGGGGCTCGAGACGCCCTGGGATTTGAACTCGCACCATTACTCATAGAGATAGAATGGACCTTTTATTGGGCCCCGTCTGCCAAGTTGGGCAGCATGTTGTGTGTTTGGTGGGCTTCGTTTCTGAAAGTGGGTCCGAGCCAGGTTTTGTTTTCCCCGTCCTGTCTCTCTCTCTCTCTCTCTCTCTCTCTCTCTCTCTCTCTCTCTCTCTCTCTCTCTCTTTCTTTTTTTGGGGGGGAGGGGGGGGGGGGTACTACCCCCTTTTGGACCGCAGTATATAAACACATTGGGGGAACAAGCAGTGGGAAGGCGGTGATCCTACAGGCAGACCCGACTGGAGCTCTGCACCATCTGCACAGGCTGTACGGAGGGATCGGTGCGGGGAGAGGGGGACAGGAAATGACATATTAGGCAACAGGAAGTTGAATTCTTTTAACTTGATTCTCTTTCTTTCTGTATGTGTTAAAGGTGCAGTGTGTACGATTTGGTGGCATCTAGAGGTGAATTTGCATGTTGTATCCATCACCTCACCCTCACCCTGGTCGACTTCAGTTGTCATTAAAACTCAAGAGATGTTTACTGTGTCCACTCGGGGCTACTGTAGAAACATGGCGGCCCCCACAGAGAGGACCCCCCTCCCCATGAAAATACACATTAATGGGCTCATTTAAGGGTAATGAAAAAAAATACATTGACGTTATTGTTAATTCATGAACATTTCAGGATGCAATTGTTTTGTAATATTTTCTAGAAGTGACAAAACGGCACGTCTCTGTCAATGCATGTGTGTATCCGTATCCCTGCCAATGGCAGCGACCACTAATCCACGGCCACACGGTTGGGTGGACCGAGCACGGCGTGCGCCACGGCTCGGTTACTGCAGGTTACTGTAGTAGTTGTGAAAATGTGCAGCAGGCCCTTTTTTGGCTCAGGCACGGCAGCGGTCCACTCAACAGCAGCTGAGGTTCATGCTGCTCCTCACTCTGCCTGCGCACACCACACCCTCCTTCAGCTGAGCACCCCGCCAGATCCACAAGAACAAACTCTCCTTTTCCTTCCCCTCTTTGTTTGCACCTAACGCTGCAGGCGCTCTCTCTCTCTCTCTCTCTCTCTCTCTCTCTCTCTCTCTCTCTCTCTCTCTCTCTCTCACACACACACACACACACACACACACACACACACACACACACAGCAATGTTCTTATGTTCGCACTTGTCTCCCCAAACACATTCTTGCGTTGTGCTCTTGAAGCAGTGACAGCCGATCCTAGCCTCCCTCCCTCCCTCCCATTCTCTCTCTCTCCCTCCCTCTTCCTCTCTCTCTCTCTCTCTCTCTCTCCCTCCCATTCTCTCTTCATCTCCTAATGAACACAGTTTGGTTTTTGGCTCCGCCTCGTCCAGTCCTCCGCAGTCACAGAGGCTGGTCCTTTAAAACCGGACCCCCCCGCGGCACAGCACACATGTATGTGTGTGTGTGCATGAAGGAAAATGTAGGGCAGTCGCTTGCTCGCCCTCCCTCTGCCATCTCTCTCTCTCTCTCTCTCTCTCTCTCTCTCTCTCTCCCTCCTCCCTCTCCCTCTCTCTCTCTCTCTCCCTCTCTCTCTCTCTCTCCACACCAGCACATCTCATTTCACAGAGCATCTCTCATCCACCTGCTTCTTTCAGGAGCACAACCAGATAGTTATAGTATGTATCAGTATGGACGTATAGATTCAGCAGTGAGGTTCAAATATATGTAAATATCAGCCAAAGAAATTAGCATATAAACCTGATTGGCATAAATTCCTTTTCAAAATAAGAGTCAGATTTGAACCGTAAGTAGCAAATGCAGTCTCAGACAAGAACAGATCATCCAGAGCAGCAACCAGCAATAAACAACAATTTGTGGAGGAGAAGCAACATAACTGTTTGTGAAAGACACATAATTGGTTTACATAAGATTAAATAGACATATGCAATTTACATTACATTACAAATCCATTTGAATTAATTTGATTAAAAGGTTATTTATATGTGCAAGCTTTAGGTGTTACTTATTTCAGTTGACACTAAGAATGATGTAAAATTAATATTTTGATGAGTATATCATCACCAAAACAAATCTTGATATTTTCATCCCTCTGGAATGAGTCCTATAAGTGATCATTTTGTGTCGCCTTGTTTAGCCCATAATGTAAAATCTAACGATACTTTAAGCTTTCATGATAACTGACGGCTACCATAGTTTCTCCCACATGCTTTAGGGGGCAGGCTGCAACATCCTACTGCACCACTGGGTGTCACTACATCCTTCTCACTGTCACTTAAAGTAAAAAAAAATAATTATTTCACAGTCAGCATCGTAGCTGGAGGAACTACGAGCAGTACGCTCCTGTAAACACCGACATGTGCAGCAGTTATAAAGTGCAAAGCAGAAATGTCGCTCGCAGCTCATTGGGGGCGGGGCCAGGGAGGAAACTGTGTGATTACATAGCAAGCAGCAGCAGAGACAGATACTACTATAAGAGGCTGTAGGCGAAAGTGTGCGGAGGGACACAGAGGGAATATATGTCTCTCCGCCTCATATGGAAGTGATTGTCGCTCTGTGAACAAGGATAATGAGTCTGGATGAGGAGCAGCATTCACCGTGGGCGGGGCTTATGAACCGTTCTTTCCTGAAACATGTGACGAATAGAGCCAAAGGCTCTGATAACATCCTCTCGTGTTGTTTTATTGTTTGCGAAACAGCTCTGGGGTGTGTTTTAGCACTTAAGGGCAAATGTTCTCTTCATTTCACTTTGAAACAAAACGTTCATTCTCTGGAATCCAAACACAAAGAGTGTATTTGTCCAGTTCCTGCAGCAGCAGCTGGGTTCTGTCATCGGGGAAGTATCCTTCCTCTGGTTTTATGTCTTTACTATTGTTTACCTCTGTTCAGCTCTTATTTTGAAAATATAATTTCAGGGAACTAATGGAATGACCTTTGGTCAAGTTTAGCTGTCCATGTTGTATCTATACGATTTTTCCCAGTTCGATATCAAAAATGTTAGAGAATGTTGTATGCACTTATTTTGTGCTTGGCATTAACATGAAGGAGGCGGGATTTATCACAGACTGCAGCTAACCACCAGGTGGCGATCAAGGTTGCTTTATCATTATACTCGGATTACCACATTACTTTGTCATGGACAAACAATCCCATAGTGATTTAAATCATTCCTTTATTATAAAGTTACATTTTCAAAGTGACAAAAAACATTTTATTTGATATTATTTTATCATAATTTAAAGTATTTTATATCATCTAATTAAATTAAATTAAATTTCACTCCATGTTATCATATCATATCATATGATATGATAGATTATAATGTTAAAATGGTGTATGTAACCCTCCATGGAGGCTGCCATGTTTTACAGTAAACCCAGAATGAACAGTACAATCAGTGTTCAGGTGTTAAATGACCATTGAAGGACACCATAGTTCCTCCTCAATGTCTAGAAGAGGAGGGTGAGGTGAAGGGTGAACATCTGCAGCATGCACCCTCACCACCTGATGTCGATGAATGCTACACATGGTCCCTTTAAACTCGACTCCATTACAAATACTCTCACAGATAAAACCCTCCTTGCCGGACAGAATGATGCATATCTTGGCTCATTCATCCTCTTCCCCTCCACTCCCCTCACACGTCCATTAATCAGCAATCAAAGCCACGATCCAACATGAAAAGTTAAATCCATAATGAGAAGAGGGAAAGGTCACGATCCAGATGTGCAGCTGTCTCGGCTTCAATCGGGGCTTGGAGCGCACACGTCTCCTGCTCCTCTCTGTAAACCTGCTAATACCTCAAGAATGTTATCAGCTGACGTTCTGCTCCGATGAGGGACGGACAGTTTTAATATCCAGCAGATGCAGCGTCACTCTGGACCGAAGCCCAGGAGCAGGGCTGCTCCAAAACAATGACAGGTGCTTTAAAAGTCAGTCTGCCGTGTGCATGAAGCCAACACACGTGGTGGTTAAAGGTGCAGTGTGTAGGATTTGGTGGCCACTAGAGGTGAAGTTGCGTGCTGTAGCCATCACCTCACCCTCACCCTTCTGAGCATGGAGGAGAGCCTATATATGGTGGACTTCAGTTGTCATTAAAACTCTAACTATGTTTAGTATGTCCAAGTTTTCTGCTGTAAAAACATGGCGGCCGCCGTAGAGAGGACCACCTTATGAAAATATACATTAATGGGCCCATTTAAGGGGAATAGAAAATAGTAAAACATTCAGATGTTTATAAATTCATGGAAATGCCAGTATGTTGTTTTGTGATATTTTTAGAGATGAAAAAAATGACCAAGACATCACACACTGCACCTTTAAGAGTCCTGAGGAAACAATGGAAGAACTGATTCTGTTGTTTTTTAAATGCTGTAAGTGAATTATGGACACGGCAGGAAACAAAAGGGGAAGGGCGTTGGATCCAGTTTGTATACATGGATTTGAACTTGGGATGTTACAGTTCACGATCGACACCTCAAACGTCTGGGGCCATCTCTCTTCCTATTTATCATCCGCTGAGGTTTTGGCACCGAGGGCACTCTTAAAGTTTTACACAGCGTCTCTGAAGGTCAACCTGAAGCATTCGAACTGAAATGTCAAGTGCAAAAGTGCTCTGAAGCTGCATCTGGCATCTTAAGTGGCTCTCTCCAGCAGGGCATGCGCTCTGGTTCTGGATGATGGAGCTGCAGGGTGAGACAATGCTGCAGCTCTCCTCATGCAGGCCAGAGCTGTGACATGTCTGCATGATGTGAGGAGGCAGTCGTCACCTCTGAGGAGAGCCACTGTTTTAATGAAGTGCATGTTGGGTGTTGTAAGTCTCTGCTGCCCTCTAGTGGTCCAAATGAGGGGGCTGCGGGAGCCACTATGCAGCAGATGCTCAATGCAAGCTGTTTTTTTAGATTACATTAACCACTGCACAATTATCAATCTGCTTTTACTACGTGTAGCTATTTGCTAGAATTAAAGTATTGCTTTTGTTATACTTCTTTATTTTGACATTATTTTTTGTTATATTTTTTTAACTCAGTGTTGTAGAATGAAAGATTTATTTTTCCAGTGCTATTATTGCCGATTACCTCACTTATTCGATAAACAAAGTGAATAAATCCATATTTATTGCTCTTATAGATAGATGGATAGACGGATTGATAGATGATAGATAGATAGATAGATAGATAGATAGATAGATGGATGGATGGATAGATAGATGGATACTGTAGATAGATAGATGTCATGCTTACGCTCTGCTGCTTTAACTATGATCACTTCCCCTGACTGGGTTGTGATGTCACATCCTGCAGAATCCCGTGCACCCGACCACGGGCATCCTCGCTGTGTTCGTCGCCCTCAACTACTGTGACGTGGTCCACGTGGCCGGGTTCGGATACCCCACCTCCAGGAGCCCCAGGCAGCCCATCCACTACTATGGATACGACACCATGAGGTCTATGAAGGTGAGTGTTGATCCGCCCTCTGACCTGCAGCAGTGACTCAGGCTTCATTCAACTTCTGACAGCCGTCTCTCTCTCTCTCTCTCTCTCTCTCTCTCTCTCTCTTTGCTGCAGAATTCCTACCACGACCTCAACCACGAAGCTGACGCCTTAAAAAGTCTGGAGGATTCGGGAGCTATTTTATATCTGCACCCACACACATAACGACACACATGCACCTTTTTCCCGTTCCTTTGAATCCAGAATGTCTTTCGGGATCTTCACGTGCCTTCTGCAGAGGGAGAACGGGACGTTTCGCTGCTGCACATGACGCTGCTCCTTTTTGCCACTGTCATGTTTGATTCAAACGTGACGACATCACCGTGGAGCCAATGTGTGGCTCAAAGCCACCGGACTCCGCTCACACAAACAGTAATTGTAGCTCCTGCAGCAAAGGAGCGGTCAGTCCACTACTGCTTCTGTGCCATCGATCGGTTTGTTTATATTGTGGTGGAGTATAAGTGAAGGCTTCCACCACCACTGAACTGAATGTTACACATTAATATCCAATTACATTGGATCATTTGACTGTGCTGATGTTTTTAAAGGTGCAGTGTGGAAGATTTCTGTCATTTTTGTCACTTCTGAAAACATTACCAAACAATTACATACCGACGTTTTCATCAGTTGATAATCACCTAAATGTTTTATTTATTTTTTCCCATTCCCCTTGACTGAGCCCATTAATGTGTATTTACATGAGGAGGGGGTCCTCTCTATGGGGGCCACCATGTTTTTACAGTAGTAAAAGTGGACGTATTAAATATCTTTAGAATTTTAATGACAACTGAAGTCTACCATAGGTTCTCCTGCAGGCTCAGAAGGGTGAGGGTGAGGTGATGGATACAACATGCAACTTCACCGCTCGATGTCACTAGATCTTACACACTGCACCTTTAAGGCTATGAATATAAATGTCACACAGTGGGAAGTGGAGCATTACATATCTACAGGTCGGATCATGGTCGGTGGTGGGTGATGGGTGTGGGGTTCTTGGTGTCCACATATTGTCTGCATCAGTGAGCTGTAAAAAACGTATGATGGTTTTAATTTAATTTGATGTGAAAATGATTGAAAATGATCTCAAAATCTGTTTCACATAAAAAAAAACGCTGTTTTGAAATTAAGGGGATTTTTTGAGGGGGGTGAACTTTCTTAATGCACATTATTTGAAATGAAACCTGATTCACTTGGTCACGGCGTGAATGTAATTCACATGACTATTTTCGTCAGACTGGAAATACAATTTGTATTTTTCACAATGGTTATATTATATTAGTTATTTTTCTTTTTAATTTATTGGAAAAAAAATCCAGATGTGAATGACTGGGATTTTTTTTACATTGTGAAGAATGAAATACATTTTTAATTAAAAGAAATGCTGTCTATAATGAACTCACTCATATGTTCTCTAAATGCCTTGATGTCCCTATGATTTATCAATGAACAGTCTGCCGGATGCTGAAATTACTGCAGTTGAACACGCTGACCTGAATGAGCCTGCAATGAGCCGGTCGTACTGTATTGCTGCCAATACCGCAATCCACCACTAGATGGAAGAACGCCACTTCTCCCCTCGTGCAAGCACAGCAGGAGCTTTACTGCACTGCACATGGTGCAGTCATGCAGCAACAGCCCTGCTCCAAGTACCTGGGGTGATGGGAACTAGGAGAAACTAGCACCGCAGCACATGTGTGTGGTTAAACATCTGGAGAGGCCGCACACATCGCACACAATGAGACTTGCGTTTACAACAATAGAGGCAGATGTTAATGATGGTTTCCAGCCTGTGCGCACGCCACCCTGTCTTATTCGTGTTGAGCTGAATGGAGACATGCCCTTGGCGTTTTAAAGCACGTGGTCACGCGTCAGAGTGGCAGGCGACATTTATCACGTTTCTGCACTCTACAAATGCAACACTTAAAGGCTCAGTGTGTAAGGTTTTGGTCATATTTGTCACTTATGAGAATATTGCAAAACAATTACATATTAGAATTTTCATGGACATATAATCACCTAAATGTATTTTTTTCCCCATTCTCCTTAAATGAGCCCTTTAATGTATATCTACATGAGGAGATGCCATGTTTGAGTTTTAATGACAACTGAGGGCTACCATAGGTTCCCCTGCATGCTCAGAAGGGTGAGGGTGAGGTGATGGATGCAACATGCAACCTCACCTCTAGAGGTCACCATATTCTACACACTGCACCTTTAAGTGATCACTTTTCATGCTGCATTGCTGATATTGTGGTGTGTGCACGTCACTCTTCCTTCCTCAAGGTCAGACAGTGAGAAAAGCCCTGGGTGCACAGAGCTGTGTTAGTATGACAGAGAGAAGCTCTCGGTGCCACTGATTCTACACAGGTGCATTTGCGCAGCTGCACCTTGGTCTGTGTGTTTATCCTGCACACGGCTGATATCAAGAGATATCCTCTTTGCACAGCCACATACACCCCCCCCCCCGTTCAGTTCATTATAAGACTGATTTCACCACCAAACACAACATCCTTTTGCCATTCATCCATTCGAGCCATTCATTACATTTGGAGATGTAAAAACTGCCACCTCATGCTTTCAATTTATCTTAAGTCAAGGACACGAGCGAAGCAAAGCCATTCACACTCATGTGAAGGAACTTAATGAAGTCTCTTTTGTATTTTCTTTAGACCAGTGGTTCTCAACGGGTGGGTCGTGGCCTGAAAGTGGTTCGCAGAGGTTAAGAAAAAGATCCTGTGCTTTTATTTTGAAGAGCATTTGTATGCATTAAAGTGATGAGACATTTGAGAAAATTTCTCCATTTGGGTTGCGGCCCATTATTAAAGGTGCAGTGTGTAAGTAGATATACATTGATGGGCTCATTTTAGGGCAATGGGAAAAAATAAAACAGTTAAGTGATTATAAAGTCATGAAGATGTCAGTATGTAATTGTTTTTTCATATTTTTAGAAGAGACTAAAATGACCAAAATTGTACACACTGCACCTTTAAGGGGTTATGGTGGGGCCCCGCAGCCAGACCTGTTGAGAACCACTGCTTTAGACTTCCTGCATAATGTGAGGATGCACATGTCAGTAATAACTGCTCGAGTTTGAGAGTATAGCAAAATAAGTATTCAGAATAAACAAGTCAGATTTGAAAAGTTGAATTGAGAGCTTTTGATGATAAACGCCAACACTTGTGCTTATGTGCTGTAGAGTAAATTCAACTGTGTACTCCATACCCCATGTCCTTCCCTTAACATGTCTGTCTCAGGCTCCATCCATCTCCCTACTCTCATGTGATGTGAGCAGGATTGACATGCACAACATCCACCCCCCCCAACCCCCACCCCCCCACCCCTTTAAAGAAAAAAGCTTAGTTTTATGTACTTATTTATGTTCCCAACAGATGACTATGTCATTATGTCATGCTTGATGTTGTGTTACATAAGAACATATGACGCCTTGTTTGTGTGACAACTGAGAAATCAGGTCAGACTTTTCAGTCTTAACCAGTATTCACTTTCCCCCACCCCCACCCAAAAGTCGGGTGCATGAGTGTGTTTGTGTGTGTGTGTGTGTGTGTGTGTGTGCACTGTGGGTCATTGACTCAGCACAGGTAGCTCCTGTGTACGATAAACTGTTAGCCCTGATCACACTGCGCCCACTGAGCTTTATACCAGAGCATCTGCATGCTGTTGTTGCCATATGATCCCCCCTCTACACACACACACACACACACACACATACTCACACACACAAAAACACAAACACACTCACACACACACTGTATCCGATTCATTTGAAATGCATAGCTTTGATCTCTCATCCAGACCTCGATTCAAACTGACCCCAGAATGCACAGATTTATTTGTTTTGGAAAAAAAAACCCACGCCTCGTGATAATGGCGGCGTGGCGGCGTGAACGCGGCCTCAGCTGATTGTCATGACGCCATCTGCTCTCCACCGCCACTCATGTGTGATGATCCTCTGATTATCGGATTGCTTTGCATATGCTGCAATAATGTAAGAATGTGCGATTTAATGCAGCTGAAACAATCATGACATAGAGGGATCCAGGGCTTCAACACTTTCTTTTAAAGGGATAGTCTGTATTTTTGAAGTGGAGGTCATTTTCGTGTACGTATGTGTGTTTGAAGAAAGAAGCGGAGCGCCATCAATTCTCGCTATTGTGGTGAAACAGGGCAGCAGAAACTCTCTGGTAGCTTTGTAAAAAGGCTGAATGGGAAGAAATCTGTGCCATTTAGAATATTTTCGGCAGTTTCCGACAATTATAGGCTGCCCCTTTCATCTCCAGTGCAGCTGGGCACAGAGTTGTGAAGCCGTTTAAAAAAAAATCCTCTTAAAAGCAGAATTCAATTACAATTGTTCAATTAAAGTCTCCAAAAAAAAAAGTTGATAATAGTTCAAAAATGGCTTCTTTTTTCCCCAGTTCAGCCTCAAGGTCATTTTTCTTCTGTCCCTGTTCACACAGCCTCTCTCAAAGTGTGGTGCGCATAGAGGGCTCGCTGGAGTGGGAGGCAGAGGGATGAAATAAAATCAAGTATATTTTTACAGTACATTCTTTACTTAACGTTTATGTACAGTACAGTTTTATTCAACTTTTTAGTACAATACATTTGTATTTAACCTTTATTTTAGTAAAAAATTACATTTAGATGCTATGCATTATAATTGAACCATTTAAGTGCAGTTTTTTATTTCCTTATCTTTAAGCGCAGTGTTAATGTTCAAACTGTATGATGTTGAAAGTAGCATACATTGATAATACATATACTTATCAAGAATAAAAATAAAGAATTAGGCCACTATACTTCCTGCCTGCTGCAGTACTGTATTTTAATGTTGGTCATAATGGTGGTACCTTGAATACTTTCAGCGTTTTCTGAGGAGCTACTTGGTGTAAAAGGCACTGTATCCTGTTTGTGACACACTGGCAAAGCTGAAGTTCTTCATAGAACCCAGTGTAAAATATACACTGTTCCTTTAAGGGGCCACAACCCCGAAATAACGCAATGGAGCCACTGTTGATGTGAGTCATTGACCTGCTGACCTGTGAGGTGGAAACCGTCTTGGGCCTTGTTTATGGAATAGATAGAAAAGTAAATAAATAAATAAATGGATATCATATCATATCATATCATCTTCAACCACTTATCCAGTCATCTGGCTCACGGGCTATTTCTCCCAGTCCACATAGGGCCACTGGGGGGTTTCAGTGTAAGGGCCAGCGACACTGCAGCAGGGTCTGAGCAGGATTTGGACTAATGACGTTCGCTTCCAAAGGTCTGACCACTGATCCACCGCTGCGCCAAATAAATAAATAAATAAATAAATAAATAAATGAATAAAGATATATTCGATGAGGCTCGACACTGCAACCGTGTCAGGAGCCCGGTGGACAACAGTGTGCATGTGTGTGTGTGTGTGTGTGTGTGTGTGGGAAGAGGCTACCCAGAGAGAGGGCATCTGGCTTGGCTCGCCGATAACACCCCCACAGCCCCGAGAGCCGCGGGCTGAGTCAGGTGCTCATGCAAACAGAACACCAGAGAGAGAAAGAGAGAGAGAGAAAGAGAGAGAGAGAGAGAGAGAGAGCAAGAGAGAGAGAGAGGAGGGGGGAGCGAAAGGGAAAGAAGAAGATAAGCGGCTTTTTCGCCAGTGTGAGTTTTGCTAGTTCGGCCTTTCCCGTTGCAAAGCCCCCTTTTTCCTGACGCTCGCGTGGCCGAGGCCGCGGCGTGTCGCCGGATGTTTGCGTTGGATTTCCTTCGAGGGAAAACAAGAGGAGTAGTGAACGGTTTTCTTGAAAAGAGATAACGGCACACAGAGGGAATGAAAAAGTGTTTATGCTAAGCACTTCCATGAAAGCGTTGCACAACCTTAAAGGTCGGCCAACTCAGCTGATTTAAAGGCGAACGCTTCCTCACAGGCGGCGGCGGCGGCCGAGGGAGCACTTCCTCTCTGCTCTGCTCTGTGTTTGTTTTGGCTGTGAACTCATTGAAAATGAAACAACATTGTGGTGTCAGCTGCTGGAAAGTAAGGTTATAATTAAGGTTTTTATCATCACTTCTGTGAATTTGATTGGCCTTTTAAGAAGATATCAAATAAACAGAGTCAAACCTGAAGGAGACATGGAGCTTTTTTACTACATCTGCTACATGATTACAGCATTTCACGGAATGCTTCTTTAATAGAGTTATTTGAAAAAGTTATTTCTATACATTACATGTATCTTAATTAAATGAAAATGTACCTATATACGTGGACAAAAATATGACATAAGCATGAATAAAAGTAGAAAGAAATAATTAAATGAATGAACGGTTGAATTGAAAAATGTTAATATAAATGTGTTTTTTTACATCCTTAATCACTCAATCATCTCTGAATGCATTCATGTTTATTTGCTATTTACTTTCTTCTCTGGGAACATCGGCATACATCTCTCTGTTGATGTATATATATTTTTCTATTCAGTTGATCATTAATTCAATTATTTATTTATATTTTTATTTATGCTTCTCATATTGTGGTATATAGGTACATTTGCATTTAGATTAGATACATTAAATTCATAAATAGGACTTTTTCAAATTACTCTATTGAATAATCATTATACATATATATACACATTAATGTGTGTATATATATGTATATATATATATATATATATAGTTGATTTATGAATGTACCCTTGGGTAAATTATGTTTCCAGTGAGTGAGTATCGTGCCCACAGACGGTACAGAAACCAAACACACAACACAAAGCGACATCAGTGCTCAGGGCAGAAGGGCAGAGGGACGACTCCAGGATAAGAGTCGGATCATGTTAAAACACAGGTAGATGAAATGAAACGCATAAGAGACATAAGAACCGAGTTCAGAAAAAGCAATGTGCCATACATAAAAACATATATATACATATGTATTATATAATTGGCCCGTTGTGTGAATCCTGACCTCGCCATGGCCCCTGACACAGAAAACTCCTTGATTTGCCACCGGTTCCTCATACTGTGTGTGTGAGCGATGAGCAGTCAGGCCTAATAAACGTGTGTCAGCTTTTCTCCGGCTGCACGTTCACTGAAGCAAACGTGGCAGATAGATGAGTCATTCATGATGACTACGTGCTGCAAATGTATATAACACGTCTTCCTACACAACGTGTTAGATTGGTGCCACCGTGTAACCAGCAAAATAAACCTGGCAGCAGAGTCAGTGTTTAGCTAAGCACAGTGGAATAAGGGGGGTTGGGGGGGTGGTGGTGTGTGTGTGTGGGGGGGGGGGTCTATGGGTCAGAGAATACCCCCCTCCACTAAGCACAGTGGAATAAGGGGGGTTGGGGGGGTGGTGGTGTGTGTGTGTGGGGGGGGGGGTCTATGGGTCAGAGAATACCCCCCTCCACCCTTTTCCCAAATGTCCCCCAGGCTGTAGCACTGAACATAAATCGCACCTATGTGATTGATTTGGCTCGGGTTGTTTGTAGCTCTAAGCCCCATAAGACAGTTCTCCCTTTCTACAGTGTGACTTAACAATCCTGCCCTTCCCCTTTTGTTGTGCCAAGGGGGGGGGGGGGGGGGGCTCGGGGGGGGGGGGGGGGGTTCCATCCTGGCACCGCTCTGTCTCTGTCTGCGTGTCCTCAAGGACTGGATGTGTGGAGGTGACAGTGTGTACTGTTCCTCTATATAACACAGGACCCACTATTTTACTTTTATGTTTGTTTTGCTGCAGATGGCAGAGCGCCCGAACGGGGCTGCGCGCTCTGCCACTGCAGTCTATAGTGGCAGGGAGGCTATACAGTGCGCTTTGTGTGTTGTGTGTGTGTGCACGTGTGTGTGTGTTGCTCTCCTTGTGAGGACCTGTTTTCGAATTTTATGGCTTGAGGACATTGTGAGGACATTCAGTCCAGTCTCTGTCAGTACTTTGGAGGTGCAGTGTCATTTTTGTTACTTCTAAAATATTATAAAATAATGACACATAGATATTTACATGAATTTATAATCACCCAAATGTATTACCCTAAAATGGGCCCTTTCATGTGTATCTACATGAGGAGGAGGTCCTCTCTGTGGAGGCCGCCATGTTTTTACAGTAGTGGGTTGCATGTTGTACCTCACCGTCACCCTTCAGGCGAACCTATGGGAGCCCTCAGTTGTCATTAAAACAAAAGATGAAAAGTATGTCCACTATGGGCCACTGTAAAAACATAGCTACCCTCATAGAGAGGAACCTCTTCTCATGCAAATATACATTAATGGGCTCATTTAAGGGAAATGGGAAAAATTATACCTTTAGGCGATTCTGAAAATATCGGTATGTCATTGTTTTGCTGTATTTTTTTCACCATTAGAAGTGACCAAAATCTTACACACTCCACCTTTAAGGGTTAAGACTCGGTTGTGGGGCTATTATAAGGTGGGAATTGGGGTTGTGGCAGTTGGTTGTGACAGATAAGGTCGGGTCAAGGGGTGAGTCGCTGCATGTGTACATGTGGAGCCAGATTGTGACATGGAATCCGAAGGCTTCGTTAACAAATGGTTCGCGCCCCCTGGAGAAATGGGGGATGGTTCCTACTCAGCCTCACATTTCCAAGAATGCATTGCACTGCAGAGACTGTGAGCTGGTAGTTAGTGATGTGCTCCCATCATCGCTCTGCTCAAATGCATGCTATCTAGCATTACATCCGCATGCAGTGCTTTAAAGTAGATCGCTGTGGATCATCCATCCTGGTTGATCCACATCAACAGGACTGTGCGACTGTGATATTTTGGGCGACTTCTGGGATCGAAAACGGCTAGAGACGTCTCTTGCTGGATGGAACCGGATTAATAATAATAATAATATTATTATTATTATTATTATTATTATTATTATTATTATTATTATTATTATTATTATTATTATTATTATTATTATTATTACTATTATCAGTGAATAAGCTAAAAGGCTTTAGAAAGACTATCGATCAGAGGAAGGAGCTAGAACGCAGTAGTGGTCGTCAGCATCCAGCAGGATGTGGCTGCAGCCAGTTTCGAACCCAGAAGTCGCCTAAAATATCACAGTCGCCCCCTAGTGGCGGTAATACGAGTCTGTTACTGACAATATGTCAAATAATAACATATATACTCAAATGAACACAACTGTTCTGTTGTTTATTTGTTGGGTCAGAGACTCCATTAATTATCTCACACAACCAGGTTCATTGAAACTTCTTCTTTTCTTTGTTGTTACTGGTGCTGTATTGATGCTAAATCTGGACCGGTGCATCAAAACGGTGACACATTGACTTTTTGGAAACTATTTTAAGAGATTTCAAAACTGCTGCGTGATGCTGGTGTTGTGCAATGGGACTTTTAGGTCTATAAATAGATTCTGTGCAAAGATAACCTTTCTTCTGTGCTAATGACTGAAAACACAAGAATAATACATTCACATTGATTCAGTGAATAAACGGGTGGATCAATGTTGTTATGAGGTGAAGAACACCCACACACAGTGTGTGTAGGTGTTCTTCACTTTATTCGGTGTAGACAACCGTATAAATTACATTTGACCCCATGTCAGAACATGTTTTTGTTCATATTGAAAACCCTACCACCTCTTAAAGGTGCTGTGTGTAAGATTTTAGTCATTTTAGTCACTTCTAAAAATGTTGCAAAACAATTACATACTGACATTTTAATGAATTCATAAACATCTATATGTATAGTTTTTTCTCCATTACCCTTAAATGAGCCCATTAATATATATTTACATGAGGAGTGGTTCCTCTATATGGGGGCTGCCATGTTTTTACAGAAGGAAAAGTGGACGTACTAAAAGTTTTTTGAATTTTAATGACAGTTGAAGTCCACCACAGGTTCTCCTTTACGCTCAGAAGGGCGAGGGTAAGGTGACCCATACAACATGCAATTTTACCTGTAGAGGTCACCAAATCTTACACACTGCGCCTTTAATGAAGGTGTCACGGGTAATAGTGATTGTCTGTAAACAGAATTTGAAACTAAATCTCAATGAAACCAGTCACAATAATCCAAAGACTATAGCTCTAATAGTCCACAGTCTTATTCCACATCACAAGCATCCAACCTTCAGAGCCTCCACCTCCACAATAGTCATTAAAAGCCAAGCATGAAGGAGGACTGCTGCCCCCCCCTCCTCCTCCTCCTCCTCCTCCTCCTCCTCCTCCTCCTCACCATGGAGATGCAGAGAGAGACAGATGGATATACGATTTGATAATCAACAATATCGATGTTCAGAAATGTACAAAAGTTACATCTTATTGAGCAGCACACTTGGAGGAGAACTAGGCCCATAACTGATCCGTTTCACTGGATTGCCGAGGCGTTCGAGATTTGAAGCCTGCTCAAATAATCCTGAAGTGGGAGGGGCTTATCCTCTTTGTGGATGATTGCCTGGAATTGGCCTCAAACCGTTTTCCAGTCTTGATGCAGCTGAATGCAAGATTGTACATTACTACATTAGATTGCATTGGCTGCAATTGGATAATACTGTAAGTGCAATTTAGAAGAAAATTCTAATTTGTGTGAGTATATATTTCAAATGCTTAGCTCCTACGATTTAAGATTCAAAGTGTTTATATGTGCACTGTAAAATGAATTTTTTTGCTGTCCACAATGCAATTCAAGTAAAAGTAGCATTTTAAAAGGTATAAATTAGATAAGCAACAGCACTGTGTAAAAATATGATAAAAATGTATGAATAATTACTGTATACACAATACCCAACAAAAGTGCCTAATTTGTTTAAATGCCATGCCCACTTAGACCTAATGTCACTCATTTGCATCATACATAAATGTCCATTGTATGTATATTTAAATTAACAATCTCCACCTAATTAAGCATCTGCTTGAATGCAGAAACACAAATGATGAATTCTGCATAGAATTGTAAATAAATTCAAGCACTAAGGGTTTTATAAATGAATCTCAGTGCCACAAATACTGTCAACGCCTCTGTTGTCTTGATAACTATTCAACAGGTCGAACATCTACAACAATCACGTCAGAGCGAGCAGATCGAGAGGCATCATAGAATGAACGTGTCACTACAAACATCATATATCGTGTTTCCTTTGAAGTCATACTTGATTACTCTTATTATGTAGTAACATTAGAATAAGAATAGGTTAAAAATCACCCTTTCATCTAAAATGTACCAAGAGTTTAAGATCTGTTCCTGTACACCAGGCCTCACAAATCCTCATCCTGTCATAAAAGCATTCCACATTTACACACCACTGCTGGCGTGACACCTGTGCAGACGCTCCCTTATGTTTCCCGTCCCTTTATGGCACACGAGAGGCATTTGTTCAATAACAATTGTTTGCCGACACACGGGAGCGACTCGCTTATACTGAGTCATGTTGACTGTAAATCCAGACGAACTGTTCGGAGACGAGTGCTGATGGGACCTGTCAAGCTGCGCGTCATCTTACTGTTATTGTTATACACAGATAAATAAAAGTCTGCACATGTGAAGCTGTAAACTTTAAAACATTTCTCAGGGACTTGGCTGCTCACTGCCTTCCTGTTGTTTCTTTTCTTTGTTTTAGTTGTGATTTTCATTTACATAATAATGTGCTGTCACTTTTTTCATTACTCTATTGACTTTTTTTGTGCGGGGGGTGCGGTCGGGGGGGGGGGGGGGGGGGGGGCGGGTGGCGGGGGGGGGGGGGGGAGTGGAGCAGGAAGCGTTTTGCACCTGTCAACCATGCACCTCTCCATATGGTAATGCCCACCCACGTTCTGGAGAGGTCAATTCTCTCTCTCTCTCTCTCTCTCTCTCATTCGCTCGCCCGCTCCCTGTCTGCCGCTGCTGCTGATACAGAGGCTTGAATAATGACCACACAAAAAAAATCATGTGCTGCCAGAGATGAGCGGTTTCATAACAGCCTTATCATTTCTCTCTCCAGTTATACAGCGCAACTATACGGATTCCACTCGCTGATGCCGTCACGGTAACAGGACAGTTCTATTTTGCATACAAGTTTAATTCTGTCTTGGGGATCAACTGCAAATGTCACTAGGGCACTTCGAATGAACTCAGATGTCTCATGGGGTGAAAGCACTCTGTACATCTCACACTTTACAACATGTGTCAAACGTGTGGCCCACGGGCCAAATGTGGCCCGTAAGATCATTTTATGTGGCCGCGAGAGCTGAAAGGCATCTGATTGACTAATAAAAAGTCTAAACCATAAACTGCCCATGAACTCTGAACACAAGCCACTTTTTAGTGTAGCAATATATTCATTGTGTTTACATTTTCACAGGTATGTAAATGTATAATATTTGTAACTTGAATCAATGATAATCACGCACAAAGACGGTTATTTTACAATATGTTAAGTAGTTATCACATTTAGTCCCGTAATTAAAACCATCATGCTGATGTGGCCCTCAGTAAAAATGAGTTTGACACCCCCGCTTTATACAGTAAAATCTCTCTCTATGTTCACTTTCCCTCTTTCTGCATGCACATGGAGAGCAACAGTCCCTCTGTACTTGCACACTGAGATCAGTTTGACCAATCTGGGGCCAGCTTGAGACTGATTCCAGCTTTCCTCTCCCTCAGCCCGAAGATGACAGTGATAGATGACGCTGTCATTAGAAGCAGGGGAGCTCATCTACTGGCCCTATTTGCTGATTTCAGTGAACCTAAAAGTCCCCCTTTTTTATTAGCCTGCTCCACAACGGGCAAAAAAGGCACTTGCAATGAAATCCTCTTCAGGATAAGGCTGCTCTGTCCTCCAACATGAGAACCTTAAAGGTGCAGTGTGTACGATTTGCTGATATATAGAGGTGAAGTTGCATGTTGTATCCATCGCCTCACCCTTCTGAGCATGCAGGAGAAAGTGTGGTAGACTTCAGTTGTCATTAAAACAAGTTTACTGTGCCCACTCTGGGCTACTGTAAAAACATAGCAGCCCCCGTAGAGAGGACCCGCTCCTCATGTAAATATATAGCACTCAAATAAGGGTAATGGAGGAGAAACAACACATTAAGGTGATCATAAATTCATGGAAATGTCAGTACTTAATTGTTTTGGAATGTTTTTAGAAGTGACAAAAATCACAGAAATCGTACTCACTGCACCTTTAAATTGAAGTAAATTACACACACCTAAATGACTCACTAATCACAGTGCAGAACAGTGGACAACACACAGGGGACCACGTTAGTGAAATTTATTTTATCGCAGGAACTGATTCCCACTAGTTATAAAAAGTAATGTGCGGTCAATGGTCGGTAACAGCCTGAGCGTTTGTTTATAAAAGTAACTTTACATCACTGCCGATACCTAAGTGGCAACCTCAGGGGCTGACGGATGAGGCCAACACAGCAGTGGAAAAACGTGCAGTTCACACGGTGGCCACTTGAGGCTGCCTCCAAAAGTGAGTCAATCCAAATCCCCATAGACTCCCATGTTTAAAAAGAATACAAAATTAATAACCATTTTAAGAAAAGAAGAAAAACAATGATAATAATAACAATAACAACAACAATAATAATAATAATACTAATAATACTAATAATACTACTACTACTACTACTAATAATAATAATAATAATGATAATAATAATAATAATAATAATAATAATAATAATAATAATAATAATAATAATAATAATAATAATAATAATAACAATAATAATAATAATAAATAGTGGAAAAACTTGCAGTTCACAGGGTGGCCACTTGAGGCTGCCTCCAAAAGGAATCTACTCTGAGCCACACATGATTAAATAAGAGTCTGATCGGGTCTGGGGAGTCACATCAATAAGCTCAGCACAGAGTGGCCGACACAAGTAATCCATTATCCTGCGAGTGCTACCTCTGCTCCACCTCTCCACAGATTATTCAAACGGAGAACTTGTTGCATCCTTTTCACGAGGGAGGAACAAAAATATAGATATTCTGGTAAAAATGTCGTGAGGGACTGGGCCTTGATTAGCCAACACTATGCCAACGACGGCTTGTGGCATTGGAAGGGACCTTGGAGAGAACCTGTCTTTGTGTGTAGCTCTCCACATTGTCGAGAACGGGGGAGGGGGTGCATTGTTTTATGTCAATACGCGCCTTCGGAGGTGGAGGTGGAGGGGGTGCGGCGAGGAGGACTCACACCGTATGCCTTCACAAGTGCTGCATTGAATGAAGCCTTAAGCCATTATGTCTTTGATGTTCTGGTGTTTGAACATCGGAGAGATTGTGTACGTAATGCAATGTTACCGCGAGCATGGCAATGATACGTTGTTTTATAGGCTGTCTATAGCTTCGGATTATGGAGAGATCCCAAGCCACAAATGGTAAGAAGAGCTGGGTGTCATCAGCGTATACTATTATCCTGCAAAAGGGGGAAGTCATAAGAGCATTTCACACCATCAAGATTCCTTTAAACCTGGCGGATGCAGAATATTTGACACCACAACACTTTGTTTACTGAAAAGAGAGGGATACTGGCAGAATAGAAGCAGTGCCAGTGCAAACCCGGGGTGGGCGGTGTGGGCAAAAGACAAGTGCGAGAAATGGTGATTGTGAACGATAGCGAATCATTTTATTTACAAATTTGTTTGCAACTGCAGGCGTCTTTTGGAGAACTCTCTCACAACCACCCTCACCTTTTTTTGGGCTGAACTCTATGTTGCCCTCTTGTGGTTGCGCTGCAAAAAGAATGCATACAACCGCATTGGTATCAATGGTCACATCCTTTAATGCATGTATCTCTGTAGCACAGCGGCCCAACACATGCACATACATTCTGATATACAAACACAGAACCAACAGGGTTGAGATCTCTCCACTCCAAATCCATCACTGTGCACATCGCAAGAGTCATTGCAGTAGTTATTACCAGGCAGTAACAAATGACAGTGTGATAAAAGTGCTGTGTCATGGTGGATACTCTACCCTTTCATCCATCTCAGCGCAAGATATGTGCACAAATCAGACACTGATATTTTCTATGTGGATTTTGGCTGAAAGTGATGCACAGTGCCTGGGTCACTTATCCACTGTCAAACAGTTGTATGTGCATTTAACAAGAACACCCAACATATTTACATTTAAAGGTACAGTGTGTAGGAGTTGAGTCATTTGTGTCACTTCTAAAAATTTCACAAAACAATTACATACTGACATTTTCGTGAGTGTATAATCACCTTGATGTGTTTTTTTTTCATGAATGTATATTTACATGAGGAGCGGGGCCTCTCTATGGGGGCAGCCATGATTTTATAGTAGCCCAGAGTGGACATACTAAATGTCATTTGAGTTTTAATGACAACTGAAGTCTACCATAGGTTCTCCTGCACGTTCAGAAGGGAGGTGATGGATACAACATACAACTTCACCTCTAGATGTCACCAAATCCTACACACTGCACCTTTAAACCATTGCTACATTGAATCCGTTGTATTCGTGTTATGAGATCTGAGACACTGAGCAACATCCTGGCCTGCAGAGCCCCGTGAGATCAGCGCTACTTATTGATCATGTATATGTGTTCATTGACTCTGCGTGGCAGTTTTAGTGTTCAGTGTAAAGCTGTCACAGTTTCCCATGGGCTGTTTTCTCAATATGACTGTGACATCGGGTCGAGTGCATGTGTGCAGAACTGCAAATGTCATTTATGGCTCCTTATAGCCTCCTGTAAACCCTGTCTGTCAAAATGATTCCTTCCTTCTGACACCCTCTTCGTATTTCCCAATTTCCTCAGTCTGTGTGTGTGTGTGTGTGTGTGTGTGTGTGTGTGTGTGTGTGTGTGTGTGTGTGTGTGTGTTGTGTACATGTGTATGTGCATGTGTGTGCATGCATGTGAAAGTCTCTGTATTGGTCTCGGAGGAGTGAGCTGACCCAAGGGTACAGAGGCGGGCAGGAGCAGCTGGAGATCCACTCTCCCCTGGTTCCTGTCCCAATTAATTAGCATGGCCGTAAACACACACACACACACACACACACACACACACACACACACACACACACACACACACACACACACACACACACACACACACACACAGTCAGTCACATACAGTGTGATTCTTAGATTTCTAAAGTCGACATTTCTCCCCTGTAGGGCTGAGAGCAGCTTGGCAAACAGCTGTAGTGTTTCTAATCTCCACATTATGAGTCGACTCTCTCTTTCTCAGAACATCACAACACTGACGATAATGCATCTGGACGACTCTTCCGATTGTGCAGGTCAATTCAAATCATGGAGCCGTGGCTACATTGTTTGGCTGCTCTAAGGCTCAAACTCGTTTAATTAAAACTTCTTTTATGCTCTGCTGCTCCCTGGACACTTCCTCTCTGCACCTTTATCTCATTTATTCTTGGGTTTGTCTCAACCAGTCAAAGCACAGCCCAGAGGGGTTCACCAAAACATGATGCTATTGCTCCTATATTGGCCTCCATTCACTGGCTACTGATTACATTTAGAAACGTTTTATTTGTTGTGATATCCTCGAGCCAAGAGCGAGCCTGGCCGTGAGCAACGGAACCAAGGCGTGTAATTTCAGCTGGGGAACGGGGGCGGGTTGTTATGCTTTATAGCTAATACGACGCAAATCTGATGCCAGCCTCCCTGTGTGCCCACAATGTCTTTTAACATGTAAAGGATGCATCAGGGCTGTCAAACTCCATTTCACCAAAGGCCACATCAACATCGTGGTTGCTCTCAAGGGGCCGGTGTGAATTGTGGGACTGAATGAGATTACTACCTAACATATTGCAAAAAAACTGTCCCCATGTTTGATTAGAATTTATTATTATATTATTCATTTCAGTTACAAACATTGTATATGCATTTTCTATACATGTTACACCTGTAAACACACTGAATGTTTTGCCACACATAAAAAGTGGCATGTGTGATTCACTAGAGTTCAAGGGCAATTTATGCAAAAGGCTTATTTTTAGACAATCATATGTCTTTAAGCTCTCTCGGGCCACTTACAGTGATCTTGCGGGCCACGTTTGGCCCGCGGGCCACAAGATTGGACTGTAAACATTACAACCAAAAGAAGGGCTATGAAATGAAGTGAATGCGCTATTTGGAATTGAAGTGGGCCTGTAGAGAAGGCCTTGCTGGCCTTGACGGTTCATCACAGCTGTCACAACACGGACTGTTAAATACAATTTTTAAAAATCTCTACAGCACCTTGACATTTTTTAGTGGAGCAGCATGAGTCGTCATTACACAAGCTCCAGAGCGGGGCCTCATTAAAGGAACATTGCCTGAATGAATGACCATGGTCCCTCATGCCATCTCCATTGGATAAGGGCATCGATTTTGCATTTAATCTCATCAGTTTCTCTTTTTTTCTGCTTCTATTTGGCAGCTTCCCGAGGTGTCTGACAGTCTGTGTTACAGCTCTGCCCTTAGTTGGGTATTTTATTTTTTTACTCAGCTTGTTGGCAACTGCACCATACTCCAGAATCCTCAGAGCAGAGAGGATCAGCCAGGTTAGACAGCTCTCTTGCAGGTAGAGGCCTGACCAAGCTGTATTTGGCAGAGACAAATTATTAGTGCAGGAGGAAAACACGATTTTCAATTTTACACTTGGCTACAGCTAAATGTTGCAGACAAGACAGCAAACAAATTCATTTGAGACTTTTTTTTTTTATGCAGGGACTGTTTTTCGAACATCTCTTACGGTACTTTTAATCGGAACCGGTGGAGAGTATTTTGAATTAATGACTTTGAATACATTTGCAGTTGTGTCAGACAGCCGCACAAAGTTTTGTGGCCTATCTCTGAAGGCTGAAAACTCCAACCCTGCAATTACCTTTCAGTTTAATGTGGTTTTAGCTGCACAGGTAGCCAAGTGTTACTGATGGGAGGAACTGGCACTGATGTATTATGGGCATTTTGCTCGGGCTCAATAAGAGCTCCCATTTGTCTGCAAGTGATTGACACTTGACACTTGATTGACACCCCCAGAGAGAGGGGGAAGAAGTAAAAGGAAGAATATATGTAGAGGTAGATGAAGATGAAGAAGTTTTGTTGTGCAATGGAAATGAATTTAAGGGGGAGGAACAGAATAATGTTTGCAGGTTCAGCAGAACTGTATTCTGATATTCCAGCAAAAAGAATGACAGATGTTGATGAAAAGCATTAGGCATATTTCAGAGTTTGATTTCTGTGTTTAAGCAATGTGGTCCACTGATTGAATTTAAGACCATATGCTCAGCCATGAGCTCCACTAAGTTCCTGGTTGAACATATGTGTCACTGGTGAATAGTATAGGGCATGTTACTTTAGAAAAGTAACTAGTTAAAATAACTAGTTAAACTAGTTAAAATAACAAGTTGCTTCTCCCAAAACATAACTAATTTAGTTATTGGGTTACAGCATTATAAAGGTAACTAGTTACCAGGAAAAAAAAATCATGTTCAAATATGTCAACGAATTTGGACCCGCCTCACTTGAATGGAACTTTAAATTAAACTGTATGTTTAATTATCAATAATAAAACTGAATATTTAATTTGTTTAATGAATGAAATGGACACTTAGAAAAGATTAACAAAAAATGGTGTACATTCATATTCACTGTATATTCCTGTTTACATTTTCACTTGCTATGTTAATTGGTAAAAATCATGTTTGTACCTCCTGTATAAAAACCTCACATTGTCTGAGCTCACCATTGGTGCATCTATATCTTGGCTCTTTGCGTGTGCAACTGCATGTGTATGTTTGTATTGGTGTGTGAGCACCCTCCCACCTCTGCCTATGATTGGCTTGTCATGAAATGTGACTCTACCTTGGCCAATCATAATCACTTATACGCTTGTCTCTGCCCCCTCACCAAAAGAAGAGTGCCTGGCCTGGTGAAAACAACATCCATTAGCTGCATTAAAGTAGCATGCAGCATTTTATCATTAGTAACAGTACTTTTGTTGTAACCATGGAAACAAGGTCACTATGTTGATGAGCATTTACTCCAAAAAGTAACACAGTTACTCCCATCACCACTGCTGAGTAGCAGCCTATAGTGTGGACAACTCACACTCTGTTGGATCGTCCATGTATAATTGAGTCAGGCTTCCAGCTGTGACCGAGGGCCAGAGCAGCTTCTTAACCTCAGCTCCGCTCCAAAACACTGGCTAGTAAAATCTCAGCCGTTAGGGGCATCTTGTATTCTGATGGCTCAACATCAAAGGCCTGCTTGTCAGACGTGGCTGCTTTACCCATTAATTAGGACCACATGAGCACCACAATAAGAAAAAAAAAATGAGAGAGAGAGATAGGCTGTCAAAATCCAAGGCCAATTGACTTAGTTTGAGGCGATGCTGGTGTCAGAAGAATGGCTGAGTAAAATGTGAGTGTGTGGAGGCTCTCGGGCTGCGGTCCATATAATGATGGTGCCACGGGGGTGTTAGCCTTTTCTGTGCCACACTGCAGCAGAGGGCTGCTGGGTGGAAGGGAAGGAAACAGTCAATTATCTATTTAACAGAAGGCAGCGGCTCATTAATGGAGGGGGGGGGGGTTATAAACACCAGATACTGTTCATTTGCTTATTTGCTGGTGAAGCAGTTCTCCTACATTATTAAAAAATTTCAAGTGTCACACTCAGACCAACACAGCTGTCACAGGCGGAGCAGAGGGAGGCGGGTTAGTGTGAACCAACGAGGACCAGCTCTGACCCTGGACATCAGCATCACATGCTGGAATTACTCTCGCTCTCACCATCACGTTTACTGTTTACCATTTTAAAATGGGAGTCTCTGAGGATTGACTCGCTTTTGGAGACAGCCTCAAGTGGCCACCCAGTGAACTGCAAGCTTTTCCACCTCTGTTTTACAAATGCTACACTTGGACGATCCGTGGTAAAACAGAACAAACCAGACATATGTTGTGTTTGGTTGAAACTGAACCTCTCCTGCCACATACATCTTCACTGTATCTCTCTGTCTTGCAGCAGCGTATCATTGTTTTGGTTTGGCCGTTGAAGTCTCTCGCCTCCAGCACACCCACAGGAAAACCACATCGAGCCAATTTGTAATCAAAGGCTCAGAGTTAAGCCCACACATCGTCGGGCTGACAATGCATCCTCGTCTATCATGTTTGTGTTTCTGTTGTGTTAGTTTGAAAATCTGCAAATCGCAATTCAAGAGAGAGACAAAGCGAAGGGATTTTGTCTCCACCTTCTGGCAGTGAAAGGAATTATATAACCCTGCTGATACAAGGAAGTTTCCACAAAGTGACCAGCTCTTAAGAGTAACTGTAATAGCTATGTCCATGAGCCCAAAGGACGTCAATGTCTGCCATTTTCTTTTTGTTGAACATGATTTTTCTCTCTCTCTCTGTTGCTATGGATACAGCTCAAATCCGCTCTGGCAAGCTGGTCATTGCTAACTGATGTAAAATGCATAACAACTGGTGTTGGCAGATGATTCTCCAAATTTGGCTTGCATGCGTGAATGCATGTGTCCAAATAAGGACCTTTCAAGTTCCGCCCCTTCAAGATTGGTACTTACAGAATAAAGGCTTTTGCATTGCTTTAGTGTGATGTACACATGACATATCTGAGAGCTGTGCACTCACGAAGACGGTGACAAAAATGTTGATGTGCAAAAACAAGAAGATCCACAAGCGTCTTGCGATTAAGACAAATACGCTGGCTGGTTGCCATGGCAACCCTAGTAAAAACAAAAAGTAGTGCATACCATAGCAAGATCCGATCGTTCCTATTCAAAATAATGTCTTTGGAACTTGTTCAACTCTGCAGCTAATAATAAAAGATGTCCTATCAGCTCGTCTATCCCTGAAATATACATCAGGGATAGACGACATATACAAAAATCCATTAAATCCTTGAGAAATTCTTCCTGTTGAGTCGAGCCGCCTTCAGAAAGAATATCCCGCTGCTATAACTGAACATTTAGAGTTGTAGAGAAGTGATGCAGAATGAAGCAGACACAGTAAAGGCGAGTATTACTCCTCCAAGAGGATGGAGCCCCGACAGTTATGTGATGATTATGCCAGCAGAGAGATGCCTCGTCCCTGATAAGCTCAAAACTGGATTTACATCAAACAAAACCCACAAGTACAAGCTTTATAACATATTCAAGCAGCCACGAGAATATCATTTCCACGTCGCCCAAGAAGATTAGCTTCTCATCCGCGACTGTTTGTTTGCTTGGGATTACATAAAAGGGCGATGAAGCGATTTCCCACCCATTCAATATTGCTTCGGATCCAGAGACATTGCAATAATCCACGGATCTGTAAGTAAGCGATGAAGTGTAAATGATCAGTCGGCCTCAATTTTCTCTTCCATTTTGCACAATGAGAGACAGATGTAGACGTTTGGCCTTGGAGATTGTGTTCACTGAATGGTGCTTATGAATGAATGTATCTACGGGCTCGTGTTGATTGCCACTGAAGGGTTGTGCTCAACACAACAACACACTTCCCCTTGTGTGTTACATTTCCTTTCCTCGCAAAAGTGTGTCACGCAACATCTCGCATGTGCCCATCAAGTCACATGACATGTTTCCTGATGATTCTGACACCACAGATGGCTGCCAGCCCCTTCACCCTTAACATGCGCCCAGAGTGACATTATCAACATCCATCAGGAGGCATTTGTCATATGGTGTTTGGCAAATTGCAGAATCCTTTGACATCGCTTTGTCAGCATCCTAATTAACGCTCTATAAGATTTGATCTGTATTTTTTTGTATCGCGGATTAATTTTTTTTTTAAAGTTCGAGATGAGCGAACACGAGCTGGTTCCCAATGTGTGTCATGCGATGACAAAGGAAAGTGTGTGGTCTTTTGCCCTCCGATGAATAAATGGAACGGTCGAATAACTCTTGGTGAGGCGGCAGCAGCAGCAGCAGCAGCAGCAGCTCTGGATTAGGGGGAGTGGGTCCCACAGGAGGACGGACAGTGTAATAGCTGAGAAGAGCCGAAATACAAGAAGACACCCGATACTAATTAAAGACCTTTTACAGCTGAGGCCTCACACACCCACCGACACACACACACACACACACACATACACACACACACACACAAACACACGGAAGTAGCCAAGCACAACATAGACAGAAAGATATAAAAAGCACTCATCTACATGGCCATAGAAAAAAAATAATGATAGCAGGGCATGTTTTTATATTATGCATATTATATTATATATATAATTTATATTATATATCAACTGGAATAAATGTAAAAGCTTGTTTTTCAATTGTGTGTTAAAATACTTTTTTCTTACATTACCCTACGTTACCCATTCTCTTTATGATTTTAAAAGTATTCTCTTTTTGAGCGGCGGACGAGAAGATTGACACCTCACATGCATAGTACATTGGATTGACACTAGCTTCATGGATATATGAATACAACTGATCACATGACCCCATTCAAGTCTATGGAAGTTGTTAGCCTGGCGCATACACTGAAAGAGGTTTCTGACTTACAGGGTTATGATATGCGGTCTATAGAGCTTATGCAATTGTGTCGCTCCCAGAATGCACCAGGGTTACGAGAGTGAGCTGCCTCTAAAGCAGCCTGTGTTGTATGTTCTGACCTTTTTTACCAAAACAAAAGTATCTTATATCAAAAACAGAGAATACAAAGACCAATGATTACCCTTGAGTATGTCTCAAGGTGTCCTGCAAAGAGTTTTACATTTGTCTGAGTTATTATTGTGGTCTACGGGAAACAAATATTTTTATATATGAGGATTTTTTTGTCTCAGTACCGTGAGTGGCCACTGGGAAAATTGCTGCAAATCTGAGAGGAGGTGCTGTATCCTGCTCTATTAATACATCGATGGCCGGCTGAGATTAGTTTAGCTTAGCATCAAGACTGGGACACTGTCACCTATGGTGAGGGCTTCATTTCTGTCTACATCTCAATGAAGAAGGTGTTTATTTCATTCTTAGCATTTCATGAATTCATTTCCTGCAGTAATTCACCAGACTTCATGTTCACAGAGATTCGAGAAGATGTGCTGATGAGAAAAGAAATCTGCTGTCGGGTGGACGTAAAAAATATTATTCTGTAAGAGAACATTGAATAATTTAGATTGCTCTTCATCAAGGTTTACTCCGGGGGACGTTAACAGAAACTCAGGGGGACATAAAAAATAAATACGATAAATGCGAGATAAAACGCTGGTTTTAGAGTCGCTCACTATTTTTGTGATAAATGGCAGATCAGTGGGACTGAAGGATTCACTAAACATTACTCATCATCACCTGAGAGCCATCGTCAGATTGCTATCATGGGACTTGTGCTTGATTGGATGGTGAGGAGTGTGGGCACAGGAGATGAGAGGGATGAGGTTTTATTATGTGTGAAAACATGGACCCTGGTGACCTCATCAGTCCACATGTCTCAATCTGCTGAGCCGACAGGAAAGGGCCTTTTTTTATTGTTATAAATCCCTATCCACCTCCAGCTGATTGGTGATCATGGTGATAAATTGCACTGCAACATCCCATATCTTTCATATTCATAGTTGTTGTGACCGTAGAGAGAGCCTTTGTATATATTCACAAAGAACATGGTCCTTTTCAATGTTTCTACAGAAGCCAACAGGAGCTTTGTTGAAGTTTTTTTCAATGTTATCTGAAAATCATTCGAATCTCTCGTGAACATGGAGTGGTAGTCTAAGTGTTTTTAGATTGGAATATCCCTTACAACAACAACAACAACAACAAATATCTGTTCTATACAGTATGTAGACCCAATATATTAAAATGATATATTACATTTCTTCTTTTTCTTAGTTTTTCCAAATCAATTTAATCAAAAAATTACAATCTTTCACTTTATGTTATAATATTGTAATATGAAAAGTTAAAACATTTTCATATTAGGAATTTGTGTAAGTGTCATATGTATGAAATTTATATTTAGAAATATATTGTCTATATGTTTATTGCCTTTTTCAATGTATTGTAAAATACATATGGGTGATATTTGTCAACATGTTTAATATATATGACGTTTCAGATATATGGTGTTTATTCTATCATATTTTGGAATATATGCTTGGCAAAGAAAACATATATTGACATAAATATATTAGTATATGCATTGTAAAATATATGTTGTCCCTTTTAATATATTTCAATATATTTTCTAATATATTTACATTTGACATTTTCACCATATGTCAATATATTTCTTGTCTGTAAAGGATCAACTTGACCACTCGATGACACCCAATTTTACACTGCAATTCAATGTATCCACAACTCTCAAATCCCACCACAGTCAGGGTTATAGCTAACATATCATATGGTCAACCATATCATAATTTGTCCTAAAGTATATGCTTGGAATAGAAAGTGCAATGAGACTTTACCATCAAATGCAACAGAATTATTCATAATGTACCTTTAAAAATCTGTTACATTTCAATTTGCTTGCATTCTTTAAAAAACCCTAGAGTGAATATGAATGGGAAACTTGAATCTGGGATGCACAGGTGCCGAATATAGATCCAGATGAGAAGTAGTTAACAGGACGATGAAACATCAGAGAGGAATATCTTTGAAAAGTTGTTATCGTGAAAGTGTTTCACATGGCCTCAGGTGTCTCCAGCATTATTCTGCCTAACAAAGCTCGGAGGCAGCGCGGGTTGGGCTGCATAATGCCATGTCATAATGACACCGTTGTGAGTGAGTGAAAGCCTCCTATTCCTTACACTCACAACAAAGTAGTGGGATCACACTGAACCACCTACCTGAAGACGGGCCGATAGAAAAGTTCCACATGTACATTCTACAACACAGAGGTCAGCATCATAGTATGTGGATCCAAGTCAGCCGTCCCAGAACTAGGTCAATCATACCATTGTTTACCATTGTTATGATGCTGTTTTCATGGTTTTAGTATGTTTCATATTGTTTTAGCTGTATCTATTATTATTAACTAAATTAAATCTTTCTTTAGTGGTGCTGCTATGTGTTGGGAGGGGGGGGGCAATGTTTTCTTGTCTTATTCACATATGTGCTCAATTAAATAATAAATCATCAGTCTACATATTGAAAAACCAGAGTAAATACAACTATGCCATCTGTGGTTACAGGGATGCATCAGTGTGTATCTGTTCTATTCATATATTATTTCACATTTGTTTTGATTCTTAATTCCTCCCAATATAGATAAATAAATAAATAAATAAATAAATAAATAAATAGGTAAATTCACTTTAGGAGTACTCTGATCTTAGCCTATTGAATGTCAGTATCTGAATATCAAAACATTGTGCAATATGTCATTAACACATACAAAAATAAAAAGGTTGTGTACAGTCGCATTTAATACACATTTGTTTGTTTATTTTATTTTATACTCACCATTTGTATTGCTGTTTGCTCTCCCTATTGTGTATTTTTGTGCTCTTACTTTTTTCCTGAGGCACCACGGAACTTACTAAGGACTTATCTTATCTTAGGGATGTCTTTAATGAAGATGTTTTTCTTCTTATTATAATCTACTTAACTGCCCACAATTTGAAATGAGGTGAAATATTTTATGATGAAACAAGAACAAACCCCTCTATCATGCTGAAACTGCATGTCCTCTTGCCTTCCCACCACTGAAGGATGACATGAAAGAGACCTGATATGGATCAATGTACGTATTTCCATCAGAGTGTAAACGAGCATCATTCACTCAGAAACCAGATTCTTATCTTGATTGGAGAGAGAGAGACTGAGAGTGAGCGAGAGAAAGCAGTTATGCAAGAGTCTGTCAGTGTCAAATTAAGATGCACTTAACCTGAGAACTCCCCTCACCCATATTTCCATGAGAACCCACCCGATGTTACGCAACCCTGTAAGCGTTCCTAACAAAGCGATCACAACGGTGCTGAAGAAAAGATGGACATAGAAGCTCTATAGAGGGATTTGGGGCTAAAGATTACGGATATGGCAGTGCACATGTTGGAAGCTGCCTTCCAGAAGCTAGGTGCTCATTAGCATTTTCCACTGGTCTAAATATAACCCTAATCCATTGCTGAGGGGCAAACAAACAAATCGCAGCATGTTTGAGGATGTGATTCCATGTAATATTCCATCATGTCAACAACATACATGTTTAGACCATTCATCGAATCTGTGATATGATTACAATTATTCTGAATTGAATAATCGAATCTTTAAAGGCGCAGTGTGTAAGATTCGGTGACATCGACTGGTGAAGCTGCGTGTCGTATCCATCGCCTCACCCTTCCCACTGAACATGCAGGAGAACCTATGGTGGCCCTCAGTTGTCATTAAAGCTCAAAAGATGTTTAGCGTGTCCTCTCTGGGCTACTGTAAAAACATGGCGGGCCCCATAGAGAGGACCCACTCCTCATGTAAATAGATATAAAATGGCACATTTTTTGGTATTTCAAAAAACAAGTCAAGAAATAGTGTGATTATACAGGGGTAAAAATGGTTTTATATAATTGTTTTGTGATTCTACGGATAGAAGTGACAAAAACTGATGCAAATCTTACACACTGCACCTTTAATTCATGATTTGCTGAAACTGTTGGTTAAGGAACTGACATAACATACACTACTTCTCATTCACGAGATGCACACTCAAACACACACACACACACACACACACACACACTTGCTTCCCAGTGATGGTGTCTATGGGCAGACTAGACATGAACATTTCAGGTGATACCTCGGATGATGACCATGTCATTTTTAATACATGTCTTTTCCACATTTTTACTATTTCTTTTGCCTATTCAAATAATTGTTCAATAGAATCAAGTAAAAATAATCCACAGATAAATCAATTACAAAAATAATAGCCGCAGCTCTAGTTTAGACATCATCAAATGGCAGCAGGCCCCTGACAAGCAGTTTATGACTCCTTTCGGAAACGTTTACTATGCTGCCTGTGATGGAGGCGCATGAATGACTGCAGGCGGCGGCGACGCCAGGGGAATGTGCTGAAAGGTCACCGCTCGCAAAACAACGAGCGTGGCTGCAGGGAGGGACACGTGGTGACAAGGAGACACGTGTCGAAGACGAGCTCTGCGCATAAAGGAGGTGAGGGAAGCATCCCACCGAGGGGCCACCTCCGATGCAGACAGAGGAGGCACAATAGGGAGTCAAAAATCCTGCAATTCATAGCATGGCCACGGGGGGGGGGGGGGGGGGACTCTGGGGGGGGGGGGGTACTCTGGAAGGGAGCAAATCCCCATAGACTCCTATGTTAAAATGGCCAACTTCAGAGGTGAATGAAACATGTTTAAAGTCTGGTACAAACTTTGGTTTTGGTCTCAATCAGTCACATGTGTTACCGTGATAACTGTACGGGGGTGAATTATTTTTCTTCGTTTCATTTTATTGATGTTTGAAACTACGCATAACCTTTATATACATCCGCGTGTGTTCCGCCTTTTTGCCCGTTTTTGAATGAACCAGGAACCAGGAGGAGTTAGGATTCGGCAAGATGGCTACAAGGGACTCGCGCACAATATACCACAAAACCCCCTGCGCTGAATCCAACTGAATACGCCCCCCCCCCCCCCCCCCCCCCCCCCCCCCCCCCCCCCCCCCCCCAGCCGCCCCCCCCCCCCCCACACACACACACACACCGCCCCTCTGGTATGCTCTCTGAGCACCCCGCTGTGAATGCATGTGAAGCGGCAGCAATGCCCTGCATGTGCACGTCCTCCGTCTCCGCTTGATTATAGAATGAGTCATAAAGGAGCACTGCCATATGCATGAAGCATTGCGGTGCGAGGTGGTTGCAGATGCATGCAAATGCCACGGCCCAGAGGAGGGACAGCGGCGCCCGCGAGCCTGGTCGAGAATACTTAAACAATTCCGCACAAGTGCTGACGTCATTACATCATTTCTAGATATTTGATGGCTCCTCCCCCGAAAACCCAAACAAAGCTCCGAGTGGCAAAGGTGAGACGACGTTCGTACTGTACGAGCCGTGAGGAGGAAGTGAGCTCGTCTGGAAACAGCCAAAGGGTTTGGCCTGAGTCAGACTCGCTTGGCAGAGTTGCGATTTGTTGCAGAAACATTGAAAAAGTGCTATTTACAAGCTGGTGAAGAAAATATAAAAAATGTTGTTTTCCCTCTTAAAAGGTGCAGTGTGTACAATTTTGCCTCTTCAAAAAAAATTGTTCATTATAATATTATGTACATAAATAATTACATCCTGACATTTTCATGAATTTAGAATCACTGACATGTTTTTTTCCCCATTACCCTTAAATGAGCTCATTAAAGTATATTGACATGAGGAGTGGGTCCTCTCTATGGGGGCCGCCATTGTTTTTAGAATAGCCCAGAGTGGACATACTAAAAGTTTTAATAACAACTGAAAACTACAAGACTTCCCCTCTAGATGTAATCAAATCTTACATACTGCACCTTTACCCTCACACAGAGGGAAATATACGTGCAGCAATTTGCAACAAATGACAAAACATATCCATTGTTGTTAGGATTTCGGATGCTTATGCACCTCAAAAACTGTGGCATGATACCTTTGAAATTGATGTGGGTGTGAAATCACGTCCATGCTCGTGTATGTGTGTGTGTGTTTGTGTGTGTATGTGTGTGGTGTGTGTGTGTGTGTGTCCTAAAAGTGGTTAGTCATCCACAGGTAGGTGAGAGCCGGACAACGCTCTTTCCTGTTCTAGTATTGTTTTGGTGCGTGGGAGGGAGAGGAGTCAGGAGGGTTACCTACTCAATGTGAGATGGATGGAAAGAGCCAGTGAGTGAGAGAGAGAGAGAGAGGGGGGGCGGGGGGTAGGGGGTTGGGAATGAAGATGAAAAGATAAATATAGATGGTGCAAACTTATCCGGGTAAGCAACCAGGTTTTCTGTGTTCTGAGTACGAGCTGCACTGTTTTATACACAGAGCCAGAAAAATAAGCTGGAATATGCTTTTATTTTGAAATGCTTCCATTTCCTGCGTGTGTGATTCTGTCAGGCTTGATGTTTACATGCGAGGAAGCTCAGCTGCATCCGGCAGATGCCTCATACCCCGATAAGTATTTGTGCCGTTCACAGAGCCTCTCATCACTTTACAGCCTTCAAAATAAAAGTACAACTTTAGAAAACCACGCCCATTCATTTCCAGTACAATTTGCTTTTAAGTGTTATTCTGTATTTCGAGCATAAGAAAACTGTTTGTGTTTATTGTGTTTGTGTCTACAAAACAAAAACAAATGTTTGTTTGTGCAGAATATTAAATTATTTTCTTGATACACATTTCATTATTACTGATTATAAAGTCATTTTAGCCCATAAGATGATAACAACAGGTTTTGATATAACGTTTGTTTGGCCCCTGGTAACAATCTGTGGCCCTCCTCGATAAATAATTGCCCACCCCCTGGTATTTTGACTTCTCTCTGTTAAATGCACATTATCTGATTTGATGGAATCCCTGAGGTCACCACAACGTCCCACGTTCCGCTCCCTGCAGGGAATAATGACAGTTTGAACCAGCCTGTGTAAATATGACTTTCCCACCGGCTGCTTGATTGACTCGGGCATCGATTCCGACACTGGCCGGATTCGGCTTTATTCAAATTAATAAACCCTGAAAGCACCTAATAGCTTTCATTATCCACCCCTGTTGCGGGCAGCGTCTTTCCTCATTGGCCGACAGTTTAAATATGGTTGGCTGCTGAAAGCCTCGATAAAGAGCAGGTCTTGTGGAGGCTTTTAAAAAAATGGCTAGAACAAAGAGCCTCCTGGAAATGAAGCTCCCAGACAAAGCCAACCTCGGGTTAGAGCCATTGTGAGGAGCTATTGATTTATCTCCATCATTGATGTGGGATCTCTCACATCTCACAGACTCTCTGGCTTTCTCTCCTACGCACTCAAAGGTTCTTACGGGGGTTAAATGCGACGGTTCAAAGGCATCAGATCAATTTCAGCCCATTTTGCTCTGAACATTTTTTACCTGTGCGATATTTGGATGGGAGAGAGCCAGAGAAGTGTTTTATGTCATAGCTGCTTGAAGAGAAGTGAAGGGTCATAAAAGAAACTGCTTTGCTGTGAACACATTAAATGTCTGGACGCTCTGATGTGTCATTCAGGCGCCATATTCATGGTGGTCATAAAGAAAATGAATGGTGGCAATCGCTGCAGAAGGGCCATTTCATCATCGGAAATGGGGCTGTCGTTACAATACATTCTACAGGTATTATTCTGATGTTCCTTACATCTAGAACATACTTTAACACACTCTACATTGGCTGCAATACATTTAACAGGTCTGTATTAATCCTTCCTTGCCTCACCATAAGATAATAACGATGGCTACTTCTCATATTTAAAGGTGCAGTGTGAATGATTTGGTGACATTGAGAGGTGAAGTTGCATGTTGTATCCACCACCTCGCCCTCACCCTTCTGAACATGCAGGAGAACCAATGGTAGACTACATTCATCATTCAAAATCAAATGACGTTTAGTATGTCCACTCTGGGCAGCCCCCCCCCCCATATTGCCGATGCCTAACTCCTACTTCCTGGTTTATCCAAAAATGGGCAAAAAAAGGCGGAGCACAGGTAGACCTGGGGTTGGCACTTGATGCCGTCGTAGCATCCACAGAATGTGCCGGAACGGAGACCACGCCCCTTATTTGTGCAAAATGTCAAACTTCTACAGAATAAAAACATATGTGAAATCATGACTTGAAATGGAATATCAAATAATTATCTTGAGGTGCATAGTATTGCTTCATTCGCTGACAATTCCCCCCTTTATAGGAGCAGGTCATCTGCATGGAGGCCGCCATGTTGCACCTCTGTGTTAAAACAATACAAATCCAGAAGACAGCACCGATGAGTGTTAATGTGGTTCGGCTGCAAAGAGGATGGGAATAGTGAAACAAAGCATGACTCATCACTTAGGGTGAATACAGTTTCCTGTTCTTTTTCTGAAAACTCAATGAGCCTATAAGATGGGAAATCATCTTCCCACAAGCCATCTGGATTAGTTTTTCTGTGCTTGTCCTGCTCTTACAAGAAATTCAGAAAATCATCAATAAACCCAACACAAACACTATCTATCAGTGCTGCTTTGCCCTGCGCTGTGTCACGATGATGAAGGTGAGTCACCAAGCTTCCGCCCGCGGCCACAGACCTCTTGACTGAGTGTCATGCACAGGCTCCACATTCCATCCAGGTTTCCCTGTAGCACTAATGTGGAGGTAATGGCTGGTTATTATGCCAACATGTCAGAGGTAATCCATCCAGTTCTATCTATGCTCGATTGGCTCATGCAGACTCAAACAAAGTCTGAGGTGACACACAATTTCCTCACAGAAAATAAAAAAAATTATTAAAGTTATTCAATTATTTA
>JAFBJT010109765.1:1584-23108 GCA_016785325.1 Chascanopsetta lugubris
TTTAGGAGAAACTGCCCCCCACACCCGACAGCCCCGGGGACGGCGACTGCACAGTGATGACCCTGCCCGAGGTTCGGGGTCCACTGTACGTCGACGTACCGCTGGGGCCCCTCCAGTGTCCCCCTGAGGGCCTCCTGACCCCGGAGGCCTCTCCTGGTAAGCAGCCCTGCCTCTCTTTCTTCTCCCTGGAGAGAGAGCGCGAGAAGGAGCGGGCAGAGATCTCTCTCTTAGCTCAGCACATCAGCTCACTGGCAGAGGGGTTCTACCTGGATCCACTGCTGTCCAAGCTCTCCCCTCCCTCCATGTCCCCCTCCTCCTCGCCCCCCTCCCCCTTCCTCTCACCCGCCATGGAAACCTCTGACGCAGAGTCAGTCCACATGCAGAGGGAGTTTTATCCCATCAAAGCATGGAGAGGTCTGGACTTCCCCATCTTCCCAGACGAAGAGGACTTTCTGTTTGAAGAGAGCATCCTCGAGACCCTGCTTCAAGACGACTTCGCCCCTTCTCTGCCCCACCGCTCCCCCTTCTCCTCCTCCCCCCCCTCCCCCTGCACCTCTCCCATGCCCCTCCCCTCCAGCCCCGCCTCTCCTCTGACCCCAGTGTGCTGGCACCAACCCTCCCAGTTTGAGGGAGTGGGCCACTTCTGTAGCGTCCAATCGGCGCAATCTAGCTCCATGGCCGGGTGCGGGGCGACGCTGGCTCCCGAGGCCGGGGTGATGGTGGAGGGGGAGGAGCTGGCGGAGGAAGCAATGGAGATCGAGGTGGTGTCATCTCCCGTGTCCTCTTGCTCCTCCATCCCAGCTTCCCCTCCCCTCATCCTCACCGCCTCCCCCGGCCCCGCCACCTCCATGCCCATCGCCCCGCCCACGCCCGCCGTGTCTTGCACTCAGTCCCTCCTGGAGGAACTGGCCGTCCTGGAACCCATGTTTGGGGCAGGTGCCTCGATCGCCCCTGGCTTAGGGCAACAACCTGAGTTGTATCAACTCCAATGTCATCCATCGCCACAGTGCTTCCACAAAGGTGAGAAGGTGTCTCCTTCCTCTCATATTTAAATCAAAGTGCGTGAAATGAATTAAATATATATCTGAAAATACATTACTAACGTCTTCTCTCTCTCTCTCTCTCCCTCTCTCTCCCCCTTTGTTTTCCAGATGGGAGTGGAAGTGTTCCTCCGTTCTAAAATAAGTCTGTGACTTACTTCATTAAGTATGGCATATTGTCATATTTTGTGGAGCCCCTTTTACTGCAAAGTAAAAAATGATTAAGTGTATAAATATACATAATGTATATACAACTTAAGGACTTTAACTCCTACATGTCTCCTCAGAACAAAGATTGGCTTTATATTTTTGTTCAGTCATAGTCTGTATAAAACCTGGTGCAACATTGACATGATGGTGCGACCACATGGACACAGAACTGACCGGGTTCTGAGCCCACGTGGCGTCTTCAGCTTCTCTGTGACACGAGTTCCGGATCCGATCGGACAGAGAAACAAACCTCTCTGAACTTGTAAACGCGCCGTTTAACTTCCAGACGCGCATTTGTATTCACTCGTAGTGAAAAATCTGTTGTGAACAAAAAACAAACAAACAAACAAAACAAACAAAAACTCATTTCTTGCTACATTTCAAAATGGAGATGAATTCCAGCACTTTTGCCTGACATGCAGCAACGCAGACCCAAACCTCAAACGTGTTAAGGTCAATGTTTACAAAATTCCTCACATCCACAGGATGATGACAATCAGTGCACGAAGAAGAGGGAACGTTCTTCTGACCAGTGACCAGAGCTCCAGCCGCTCTGCTTCCACTTCACCCCGTCCCCACGGCCTCAAAGGCTCCGTCCAAACTCCGTTTCTTATCGCTGAAGACTTGAGACACTTTGAGCTTTGGGCTTGTGCTTGAAACCTTTAACATTTCATATTTATCTCTCCATCTAAAAATCTCGTGTATCGGTGTGATGTGCAAACAAAACAAAAAAAAACAAAAAAAACAACAAAAAAAAAGTTAAAACACATGAGGATGTTCTGGCATGTGGCGATCTCGAGATTGACGTTTCACCGGACAGGTGGTTTGCCGGAGATCCCATCATGCCACACATCCGCTGCTCCGTCGTACTGTACATTAGACTCTGAATGTGCGCTCTGCAGGTCGCTCCCGGCCTGAGGGCAGCGGCTGGATATTCTTGCAGCATCAATATTTGCAATGCTGGCAGCTTATAGCGGCTCCTGCGTGCCTGAAACGGCCCTGACCTGCTGAACTCTTTATCGTGTCCATCCCGGGTGGACAGTGGCATCGTGGCTCCACTGGGGCGCGGTGTGGTGTGGCGAGGCACAATTGACTATGTGAATGAGCGATTCTTCTTTTTTGAGAGGGGTTAGAATACTAAAGTTTTGTTTTAAAAAATGAAAAATAGGAATTGGGTGCTATTTCTATTCAGTTACCAAGCGACACGGGTTGAGAATGGTACTATTCCCATGGTGTCGACATGCTCACGTAGAGTTGTCTACGGTCAAGTAAAGGATTGATTCCTACGTTCTAGCTATTCAAGGCTAAGTTAATATACATGTGTAAAATTATACTATTGTAACGTGTGATCTTTGAAAACCATGTTAATGCATATGCGTTATGTCTGAGGATGTAGGCATATGTTTCTTTTCAGAAAGGCTGTACACAATTTGTACATTTGTATGAAACTGCTCCTGGTGTGTACATACTACGAGAGAGAAGAGATTTTTATTGCCTAAGATGGAATATATTCGAAACATCTATTTACTGCAGAATGGACATTGTGGACCAGTGTTCTATTGTGATGCTTATAAGTGTATTTGGTTGTTATACAAATGCATTTATATTAAAGTGCACTTAATGCGGCTGATGCAGTTGTGGCGTCACATTCAAGCCCCCCTGCCTCCTCCACCTCCCCCTGCCTCCTCCTCCTCCTCCTCCTCCTCATCATCATCATCGTCGTCATCACCGTCATCATCCCACCATCCCTGCCTCTCGTACGCTCTCCTCCAATTCTTCCCCTGGAGCGAGTTTCGCTCAGCAACAGCACTGACGCACACACATGACGAGACAGAATGAGACACTATCTGACTCAGACTGACGCACACACTTGGCATCGAGGTTTTTGCGTGCGAGGACACGCACGCGCGCACGCACACACACACACACGGCCTCCCACTTACAAGACACACACACACACACACACACACACACACACACACACACACACAGTAGTAGGCATATGACGCCCCCACTCTCCGCCCCACCCCTCTCCCTCCACAGTAGCCCACATTCGCTGGATGTACCTGCGGCTCTCTCAGCACTCGACGTGGCGTAAGACTCCATATATAGGCATTCCTGCTCCAGAGCTGTGACTGAAGCAGCCTCCCATCTATTCTCAGCCTCCATTCAGAAGGACCAGGGCGGGGAGGGCCGGAGAGAGGGGAGACAAAGGGAGAGAGAGAGAGGGGGGGAGGCTAAAATTAGAGGTACAGTAAAGAGGGATGTGGGGCAAACGGATGCTCTGTGGCCACGGCGTGAAAAGATGAACGTAGCCAAAATGACATACAGTTAGACTGTCGTTCATAGATGTTCTATAAAGCACGACAGAGGAGGGAGAGTAGAAGGATTTCACACGTGATGGTGCATCTTCTACAGGAAGTCACCGTCTCCTATAATACAATGTACAGGTGTTCAAATATATCTCTATATATAATGAACAGAAGCCTATTATGTTCTATTTCTTCCTCTATAAGTGAACATAGTGTTGCATCAGAGGCTGCTGCAGTGTTTGGGATGGAGAGAATAGGAGCAGTGGAGAGGATGATGTATGGCTGACTGCTGCTCTCTACTGGCAAACACAAGTAATGCAACACAGAGGGGTATCTTCAGAAAGAAGCCATGTTAGGAAAGGGGTGATGAACAGGACAAGAAGAGGGTGTATAAGGTTTGATTAAAACACAGAACAAGAATGAAAGAGTCCATGTGCGACAGTGTGACACAGAGAGGTTCGTTATTAGAGGAACACTCTGTGGGATCCGATGACATCTGGTGATAAAGTTGCTCTACTTTACCTTTCCAAGTTTGAGCAGAATCTCATGTAGCCTTCAACTTTTATTTAAACTCTAAAGACGTTCACTTTGTCCGTTCTGGGCTACTTTAAAAACATGGTGGTCTCTGTGATGAGGACCAGCTACTGAGGTAAAAATAAAGAAGGTAACGACTTCTACATTCAGGATATTTTATGCCCGGAAAACAAAATCAATACGGATGTTTTTTTTATATTCCAGATCTCCCAGTAGATCAGTTTCACTTAAGTAACATTGAAACAATGATTGAATGAAACAATACTCACATGCACGTGTGTTGTTGTTGTTGTAGTTGGTTGTTACTGTCAGGGACATGACAACACATTGTCTCTTTGTATTTCAGAAGGTGTCTCGGTGTCCAGCTGCTGTGGACGGACACAGAGGGAGACATTTGGGCCAAAGGGCACAAATTCATTCTTAAGGTTTTCTGCTTGTTCACACAAAGACTTTCTTAGCGATGACTGTCATTGGCATCAGGCCCATTACCTCAATATACCTCAATATATAATCATTCACCTGAAACAGGTCTGTGGAAAAAGTGAGGAACAGCCACTTGGATCTTAACACTTAACTCAACCACATCATCAGAAATGACTTTTGCTTCGGTCCCCACAAGGTCTGCGAGTCCTGAAAGAGTCAGAGGTTATACCAGAAAAGAGAGGCAACAAAAATCAGATACTCACTCACTCACTCACACACACACACACACACACACACACACACACACACACACACACACACACACACACACACACACACACACACACACACACACACACACACCTGTTTATACACGCAGCTTTTCTTACGTCCTTGAGTTTGAACAAAAATAATTTTTGCCGTATTCTGACAGGGTCTGGGTCCTCATGGGTTCCAATGCTCCTGAGAACTGAAAATGATCCTAAGGAGGTAGTAAAAACAAAGACATGAGCGCACACACACACACACACACACACACACACAACAATGAGTAGCAAATTAAAGTGTCAGAGTATATAAGGGAGTGAGACTTGTAATCTAAAACAGTTTTGAAGAATGACATCCCATCATTTAGCAGCAGGACTATTTCAGCGAGTATTACCACACTGTAAATACGAGACAAATATAAAAGTTTAACTGATGTTCCTGACGGGAAACAATAAACCACGGCTGCAACAAACAATTACACTCATAAATATCATGGGTGTGAAAATCCCCCCGGTGAAAGTCCCCACAGTCCAATGTGACATCTTTATAAACAGAGCCATGATCCACAGCCGCAGATTTACAAAGTGTAACCGACAGTGTCGGTCTGAGACGGTGATGATTTCACAAGTAAAAACAAAAAACTTGGAATCATCACAGTTAAAGTGAAGTGAAAGCTTCTGTATCACTGAGGTTTCCGCAATAATTCATGCGACGGACCCGTCGGGTCCCTCGTCAATAGGACCCATGTGCATGAACTGTGCAGGAGCAGCATCTGCACCATCTGACAAGAAGCCAAATGTCTTCCAGCCCTGTTAATAAAAGATAACAACATCAAAGAGACTGAATGTACAATTACAGTACAGAGCAATTACACTTTCATTCGCTCCGTGCGCCACAAATGAAAACACTCCGGGGCAAAGCCCAGTCTGAGAGGCCAGCGATTGTCAAAACATCTGACTTCTTACAATTTGAATGTCATTTCTCAAAAAAGACACGAGTTAAACACATCACAGGACAAATATTTATTCAGATTTGATGCACAGGACATCGACATGCTATGGCTGTGGTACATGTATTTTGTATAAAGGTAATTAAAAAAAGAAGGAGTGAGGACGGGGACTCAGCGTTGGATGTTCTTCATTTCTTTTTAGCCACCAGAGCTTCGGCTGCGGCCGCGGCCGCGTCAGCTTTCAACTTCTCCTCCCTCTGCTCCAGGAAGACTTTGTACTCGTCAGACGAGAGACTGAGGGGGAGACGGTGACTTTCATTAGAGCAGAGATCTGACTGCATGTTAAACACTCACTCCGCTGAAAGGTTAAAAAGGTAAAGTGTGCCCGACGCTCTTACTAATTCACCCTACAGTTTGTTTAGTATGACCCTGCTCTCGCCCGCCTCGAGCAAAACCCTGACTTGATCAACTAATATGATTTAGATTCATTCATTCATTCATTCCCTCCTGACTGTTCACTTTCTTTGTCTTTACTGCTGACACCACAAAATCACCAAGGTCTGTAAACTCTGTGAGTCAAGAGTTTATACTTTGACCACTTGTGATCAGATCTCTCAGGTCTCATGTCACCATGTCTGAGTTGGGCCCACTGTCATCACCTTGCACCCCCCCCCCTCTTTCACTAAAGCTGTTGTATTTGATGTTACTAATAAAAAGCATGAAGTGTGTTTTGTCATAATAACAGTGTGAATTCTTGGGTTTATGGTCAAACACCATGTTTTGACTGAAGTCTCATCACTTCAGTGAATGCCCCGTTTCTATTGAGTACTTCTCACCCGCTCCTCCTGACACAGCCGTGAGAACGAAGCAGAGAGACGGCCTGAATAAATTAAAGCCTCCAGAGTCAAAGGGGGACGACTTCTTTCTGGAGTCGCCGCCCCACAACAGGCATCCAGGGAGAAATCCACGGTGAAATAAAAGGCAGAGAGACGCGATCCTCCCCTGACACTTCTCTCAATAAATCAGAACGCTCCGCAGCCACAAGACACGTTAAGGTTTTAGTCAGGGGCAGAAAGGGATTGTGGGAAAATGGAAATCATTAGCTGAAGTGGAAACCGATCCCTCAGTGTGATTCTGCTTGAGCGCTGAACCAAAGGAGTTCACAGCCAAATAAATACAACGCTGCGGAAAGACATAAATAATAAATATGTAGTGTCAGAAAACTCAGGTGGATGTTCAAACACACACACACACCTTTACAAGAAGAGTGGAGGAGACGTCTCTATAATACACCCTGAAAGTAACAGTATACCTTTTATGGGAAAACACAAAAGGCTTTGACCAATCATTAGTAGCATTACTGATTAATCTAAGAACTGTCTTAGTTAATAGTTTCAACCGGAAAAGAGTCAAATGAAATTAATCAAAGATGACGTTCAAAGAACCAAACAAATCGTACCTGAAGTGATGTGCAATTTTAACTTGATGAATTAATACAAGTAAACATTTGAACACAAAGCTTCTAAATCCACTCAATCAATCGATGAGGTATAACCACTTTACCGTCAGACAGTAAAGGTGAATATAAATATATACGGAGGTACCTTTATAAGTATATACAGGCTTAGGGAGACATTAGATGTTGTTCTATAACAAATATTATTTCTTCTCATATGATATCTATTGCTTCGACAGTCCTCTCCTCTTCAGAACACTCATATCTAAAGTAATAGGATATGACCTGAGCCTCGTTAGTCACTGTAATAGTTCACTTAATGGGGAAAAGGTCATTATATCTGACCTCTAGTGGCAGTTATGAGGCATCGCAGCCTTTGTGGACAACAGAAGGCTCATTAAGTTGCCCTTTCGTTGTCGGCAGGAATAAACAGTACGTGAATCCTCAAGCGTGAGCTCATTAACTATTCAATCATGTGACTGTGGAAGAGCACCTGGCAGAGTCTGTCTCCAGCGCTGTGGTGTTCCCAGTGAATGGAATGACATCATTGGAGCAGTGAACACAGAGTGTGTGTGGACTCACTCTTTGACGATCTTGATGCCGAGTGACTGAGCCGAGCCGATGATGCTCTTCACCACGTTCTCCAGCGAATAGTTCCGCACTTTGAAGCACTCGTCCTGAGATTTGACCTGCGCTATCTCATACACTGCCCTCAATGACACCATCCCTGCCGTCTCATGGCCTACAGACACACACACACATACGCACACACACACACACGCACGCACACACACACACATTGGGAGAGATGGCAAGGTGTGAATAAATAAATAAAGACAAATTCAATAAATGTAGAATGAAATGTATAATACAAAAGACAAAGTGAGGGAATTTGTTCAGGTGAATGTGTGTGAGTGTGTGCGCCTCTGTGTGTGTGTGTGTGTGTGTGTGTGTGTGTGTATGTGCACGCCGGTGGGTGTCAGGTGAGTCAGGAGTCAACAGCTGAAATGAGCCTGGAGACGGCACGGAGGATGAAAAAGGTGGAAATCCATAATTCTCTTTTCGGAGCGCTGCACCTTTGCCACTTCCTTCCACTGCAGCCTTTCCCGCGCACATCATGAATATAACATCAAATGCCAGCGAGCCTCAAAATCCAGCACACGGAGAGACGGGAGTCCGATTCAGGAATGGGCTCAGCGGGTGAAAATTTGAGCGAGAGCGGATACATAAGTGCGGCGGCACATCCCACCTGTCTGGGCGGCCCCCTTCGCGATGCCCGCTGCCTGCTTGAGGAAGTAGGAGACGGTGGGTTGGCCAATCTTCAGGTCATACGTCCTGTCAGGCTGAGGAGACGCAGAGGGGGGGGGGGGTTTAGAAGGGTTTCACAGAATTATGTCACTGACAAGACAGGATTGTACAAACACATAGGTAAGTGGATCAACCCTCCTAAAAAGGTCCAGTGTGCAAGATTTACGGGCCGCAACTGACCCGCCAGAGGGTCCACTCCAGATTGATTTTGCAAAGTGTACAAATTTACAAAGAAGATGTTGAGATGTTGGTTCATTGACCTGCACTTACTATGCCAGGACACTAGAGGGTGCTAGTGAGTTGGAGAAGAGGAGTATGTGAATATTTAAACTGTTGTTTTCATCACCTAAGAATGAGCTTTTTCAATCCAATAAACTTTATCTTTAAGATACACACCCTTTAACTTTAATACCCATCTGCTACACTATCGTCATTATATTTGTGCTGTTGTTGCTGCACTTATCAGATCACCTGCACTTGTAATTTATAACAATAACAGACACAGACTTATCTAAATGATTTTAGAACCTCTTTTATAAACAAAGATAAACAAAACTAGGCTGGAAATTGACCGAGATAACAACAGTCGCCATCAGATTTGACCTCCACCGTTTAAAAAAAATGCTGTTTCTCGCCCGTGTTTCCAAACGACTGGTTCTAAAACCGGGCTTATGAAGGATATGCACTTCATTATTTTATGCTCAAAGAGGAGAGGCAGGAGATTTCTCTCCAGCGGTGTGGCAGACAGAACAATGAATAAATAAACAGGATGTTCCTCTGCAGTGGAGAATTAACTGGATGACATGTATCGACAGGAATGACTTAAAAAACACATTCTGCTCTTTAGTAACCTTTGATTCAACACAGGTCGTCAGTCAGTGAGCGTCTCGGTTACATGTTGAAATCATTCATCACTTTCTTAATCCACTTTTTTAAAACTAGTGTTTACACATGTCCTGTTGTTGTGTGTAGATGTTTTTTGTAGATGCTTATCTATTGCTGCTTTGGGGGGCCGCCCCACTGTTGCAGTTACAGCAACATAAGTTACTTCATTGCAGATATATATTTATATAGTTAGTTGCGGGAGCAGATAGTTACTGTTGAAGTAGACGTCAAATTTTGGGGCAAAACCTTGGACAGATGTGATCTCCCTCTTTCTGCATTGAAGGCAATCATATGTGGCAATCTATACTTAGTCTGCACATCCTGTCGAGACTCTTTACAAATTTTCAGTTTTGTATGTAAATTGTCAAAGAATAGCTGGTGGTGATGAAAGATGTGCTTTGATGTCTTACACTTTTTTTCCATGAAGACAGTTCACACTGCAGAATCTGCTTTTCCAGCTTCAAAACATAACTAAAGAGGAGTAAACTTGGTGGAGCCGACAAGTTACTAATGCTCCTAACTTTTTATGGGTGTGTGCCTACATCTTTGTCTGCGCTCCTAAGTTTTTTAGGTGGGGAGCACGGGTGCTCCTCAGTTTAAAAAAAAGTTTGTCTGGAGGGCTGTGAACCCTGTATTTCGACATCAGGAGCATGTCCTCTCTCTGGAGGCCGCCATGTTGGACCATCATGTCCTTTACAGTAGCCCAGAATGGACAGTTTTAAAAAGAGTTTTAATGATGAGATTAGGTTCTCCTGCATACTCGGCAGAGGAGGAGAGGGGTGCGGGGCATGCTCCGCTCCGTCCTCTCAAACCGATGGTGAATCCATTGCAAAAATGTAATCTGCCAATGTGGCGGACGTAAAGCTGACTCAGCTGATGCGCTGGTTATCCACGCACACGCTAATGATCGTGTCTGCTGCTGGAACACTCTGTACTTGTGCGCTATGGACGGACGCAGGCTGCCAAACTATGTGGAAGTGGAGACCGAGTTCTTGTGCTTGCAGCCTCTTGCACAGCGCTTCATCATGCAGAGAGGCCCACACACTGACAGACAGGCCTGTCCTGCGCGCTAACAGTTATTATCTCTGAGCACGGCCGTTTGAAGCCGTCACCGTGCTGCCAGGAATACGACTCGGCTGGAGAAGGACTACATTTATCTGGACGGCTTTAATTCAATACAGAGAGATGGAACCCTGACAGAGAAATCACACAGTGGGAGATTTCTACCACACAATTACATGACACCAGGGAGAAGAATATCAGCCTTTGCTTGGGAGTTACTGGATGAATTGAGAGCAGTGATATCAACAGTGAAGATTCTCCCTCTCCCTCTAGATCCATTTTATTCTCCAACAAGCAACTCCTGAATAACATCTCTGGCTCCTCAAGGTGCCGTACTGTGCTTTCCCCATGTTTTCCTCTCCTTTATTGGCTTATATGAATGTTCTGTGTGTGCAGGAGGCGTTTCTACTTTAAAATCCCAATGAAGCTGGTGGGGGGGGGGGGGGTTCTTCGGCAACGTACGGTTGCAGAAATGTCTTTGAATTTGATGTTACTGAGCTGATGTTACTGCAGCGATAACATTCTGACATACAGTATTAATGGACTGGGCAACTTCCAACATCATAGGAGCAGTCGACCAATCACAAGCGACCCGGACGCGCTGGCCAATCGGGGAGAGAGTAGAAACCGAAGCTGAAGCAGTGGACTGTATCTGAGACCGTTCGAATGTTGTGAAGTCAATGAATATGTATGACCTCAAAAACAACTTAGTCTCCTCTGAGGTAATAAATGCTCTGCTGTGTTCATTTGACTTTGACGGGTGTCGTTTGGTGCTGGCCGCGTCGCCTCAGGTGATTTTTTTTAACTACTGTATTAAACACAAGGGTAAAAAAAGAAGTGATGTCAACCCACTGCAGTAAAATGTAGCACTTTAAACCCAAAGCCATGATCTGAAAGAAGCAAACACACCAAGAACTGAGAGGAACTGTATCTGTATCCATCTCTGTTGGTTCTATTAAGAAGGTCTATTTTGATATTAAATGTAAAAAAAAACAAAGTGGTTATCTAAGAGCTGACTGACATAATAACTTTAAATATGGAGTGACCTCGGCCATTTGCATGAAGTCGACCCTCTGTGGGTTCAGCTGCTGCACATCTGTTCTCCTGCCTGATTGGCTCCGCCTCTTTTCATCCTCCCCTCAGGACCCAAACAAAAATAATCTCTTCAGCTTCACCGACTTATTCTGACCCGTTTCTCCCCAGTCAGACACGTTCCCTCGTCGCCCTTTAAAGAGAAGACAACCCTGCAATCTGACACATAGATCCCATCAATTAATCATGGCAGGAAAGTTTACTTTGGGTCAACTGTTATCTGTCATACAAGTACAAGGAAAACAACAAATACACTGTAGCTGAGCAGAGAAGATACCACAGAGCGGGTGATTTGTCATCGGGGTTGTGTTATCTAACCGCAGTGACCTTTCAAATCCTTCTCTCTCTATGGGAGAGCTAAAGGTCCAGTGAGCTGCAGTGTTTTTCGTCCACTTTACTTTCGAGAAGCAGCAACATCTCGCATTGAGCCAGAGTTTGTCCTGGTGGGCAAACAACAAGAAAGACGGAAAGTCTCAGCCTCCCAAAAGCATTTTTATGAATCTGCTTATCTGAATTTAAGAGTTCATGTCGATGAGAGACGTTTAAGCTCAATACCATGAAATTCACAACGCACATTCTTCTTTCCCCTCGAGAGGAAGGGGAATAACTGAGTTTATGCCTGACTTCGCCTCCAGCATTATTATCAGATAAAAACTGCGACCCATTTAATTCCGTTATTCATTCTATTTAAAGTTGGACTAGATCATTTTTGAGGAGCTGTAGTTAGATCAGGCAACAGCCTGAAACAATGGAAACAATGCATCTTTGTGAAAGCTAGGCGATTGGAGGAGACAGCGGCGGGAGGACAGCGCCAATGACATTAATGGCTCGCTAAGCCGCAAACGTCTCTGCTTCAGCAGTGCACATCTATCACAGGTGACAGGTGTGACAGCCAATCAATTCATTTGAAATAATCATTTGTGTTTAAGGAAGTATTACAGGGGCAACAGACAGACGTTTTTTTCTTCTCTTTAATCAGAAAACTTTATTAATTAGGAATTTCAAGTTAGAGGTGCGGTGTGTACGATTTGGTGACCTCTAGAGGTGAAGTTGCATGTTGTATCCATCACCTCACCATCACACTTCTGAACATGCAGGAGAAACGATGGGAGACTTCAGATGTCATTAAAATTCAAAAATCTTGAGTACGTCCTCTTTTACGACCGTAAAAACATGGCTGCCTCCATAGGGACAACCCCCCCCTCAAGTAAATACACAATAATGGGTTCATTTTAGGATATTGGAAAAAACAAAACATTTACGTGATTATAAAATCATGAAAATGTCAGTATGCTATCGTTTACTTATATCTTTGGAAGAGACAAAAATGACCAAAATCGTACACACTGCACCTTGAATGGATGAAACGTGTTTCAGAAACCAATTACAGACTCCACCAGAGTGGCTCTGAATAAATGATCAGAGTGCCACTGTGACTAAGTACACAGACTGTATGTGTAAAGATGGACGACCCACATTTGGAGCCAGAGTCTGCACTGTAGCGACATGGAGATGATGACTCAGCAGTCTGCTACAGTGAATGCACACATTTGGCCAATCATGGGTCAGTCTAAGGCTTAGACTCTAAGCTATCATGACATTTCCTTATTTTATAACTAGAAATCACCAGTTAGAGACGCAATGAGTAAGGTTTCGTGACATCTAGAGGTGAAGTGAACACCCCTCCTGGCAGGCAGGATGAAAGCTGAAAAGATGAGCCTATTATGGGCTGCTGTAAAATGTGGCGGTGCAACACGGTGGCCTGCATGGAGAGGAAGTGCTGCCTATAAATATGGGCCTTTACCACAGCTACATGCCTGTTAGTGAGTAAATCAAACTAATGAGGAGCAGAATGTTAATTGAAGAAGTGCTAGAAAGCAGGTCTTTAAATTGTAGATGGAGTCGGGCAAGCAGTTTCCCCTTGATTCCAGACTTTATACTTCTCTAATTGCCTCTCCGTCTGGCTGCTTACTTAACCCACACACACACAAATGAGAGTGGTATTGATCCTGAACGCTGCGCAAAAAAGTGAACATTTCCTTAAAAAGAAGAAAAGTGAAACTGTTCCTTTAAACTGTGATTAAAGAAGCACGGAGATGAGCTCAAGGCTACAGACGAGCCTGAGGTGAACGTCGCCAGGGAAACCGTGGCTGCAGCGGCAGAAATGGGTTGAATATAAACTTTTACAGGAGGAGAGGGCTCGGCGGAGAGAGTGCAGGCCTGACCACCGCCAGCAGATGGCGCTGGTAGGCAGCAGCTACTGAAGGCAGAGCTGGATGTTTCATGTCAAAATAAATTCATGGCTTTAGAAGGATTTACTCCGTCTCCACCGCCACACACACACACACACACACACACACACACACACACACCGCAACCCTCATTACCACACACGTCTTCAGCTAGAGAGATACAAATCGGTGGGTCAGTGTGATGAGTCAGAGAGGACGTGAAAATCAAAAGTACAAGGTAACAACAGCTCTTTTACGAATAAACCACATCTCACACATGCACTTAATGCTTCCTGACTCCCAGATCCTCGGGGTATTGCTTCATTAATGAATGCAAATGGGAACGGCTTACTCTGTGGTAGAGTATGAATAATGGAAGTGTTCTGGTAATGTTATGCAGCTAGTGAAATTAACCACAGTCGTGTGAAGGGTCAGGGATGGGTTATACCGCCAGACTGACACCGGGGACAGCCAAGACACACACACACACACACACACACACACACACAGACACAGACACACACACACACGTACCTTCACGTTAATCTTGATGGGGAGAGGGATGCCCTCCTTCAGATCTTTGGTTTTCTCATTGAAGTCCTTACAGAACTGCCCGATAGCGATTCCTTTCTGGGAAGAGAAGATGTGGGATAAATGAGAATATAGGAAAATGAGTGTGGAAGAAATGGGAATATAAGAGGAGCTGCAGCCCACAAACATAACACTCAGTCAAACATCCCTCATGCCACACTGCTGGAATACAGATGGCTGAGCTGCTGTCAGTCAGTCGTAGCTTCAGACACGTTCTGCTATTCACACACATGAGTGGCTCCGGGAGTGGGAATGTGATGGTCAGTACAGTGTCATTAAGTGTGTGTGTGTGTGTGTGTAAAAGTAATTTTCATATTTCATAGTGATATTTGTTATGCGCACACAAAGAGGCATCTCTGTGAGTGTGTGTGAGTGTGTGTGAGAGTGCACATCCATTTGTTGTGTTTGTAGCACTGTGTTGTTCAAGACACTGTGTGTGTGTGCGTATTTTTGAAGTCATTTTTTACACTTCATGCTTGTTATTGTTGTTATGTTCACATTTAGAAAGGTGTGTGTGTGTATGTGTATGTGTGTGTGTGTGTGCGTGTGTCACTACAGCTATGACTGAATGCATGTTGTGCCCAGAGCCACAGAATCCTAGTGATGAATGAGTCTTCCATTCCCAGCTCCTGCGAGGCCGAGTCGAGCGCGAGCAGAATGGATGTGTGACATTAAGTCAACGCCAGACCAACACTGCTTCTTTACACTCTTCCTCTCTGCAGCCGAGTTCAGCGGCAACTCATAAAGAATGTGATTATTACGGTTGAAATCTAAACTGACCTTCACCCGTCATCGTTCCCCATGGCAACTCACTGATTGAAATGCTCATTTCAGAAATGAGGGGAGGATAGAAGAGAAGGGGAAAAAAAACAGGGATTTTCATACACACTTTAATGGACTTGTGAGCTCCCATAGCTCCACATCAGCACGGAGCTGAGCCTCCAGATTCTAATAATGGATCTGATGAGAAGTCAGTCATCCTGAGACCTTCTCCAATGACAGACGGGGGAAGACATTTATTTGAACTTAACGGAGCAGAAAGTTCTCTGAACATCATCTCCACTAAAGGCTTCAAAAGCACCTGATGAATGCTAATCAGCCGCTGGATCTGCACAGTCCCGTCACTTCATTAGTGTGTCGAGAACGTGTCTCTGTGCTTGCCGGAATTTCCTTGCATCTGGCAAGCGCTATAATATACTGATTGAAATTTCAACGCATCACATGCGTGGAGGCAGGCTATTGTTTCAGAGCTGATGGCTGCGATTTGAATTACAATACCATACTAATGAAATGAAAGGCAGTTGCATCCCTGGAGCCCTGCTCGGCTCTACCTTCCCTCCCCTCCGGTGCTTATTAATAGTAATCCCATGCCAACTGCGCTCCCGCCTACCCGCGCCTTCCCCTCCCCTCCTCCTCCCATAAAACAACATAGCATTGGTAAACAAGCAGAGGGAAGGAGCGCTGAAGGAAAGTCTAATTAAATTTGGATTAATGTAAAGGCTATGATGTTGGGTGCGAGTCAAAGGAAAGCCTCGGGCTCTGCCTCACACATTCAGCGCCCATTCCTTCCCTTCCTTACAGCCAGAGGTGGATAATGATTCCTCCGACCGCTTCACACGGCCCCTTTCATGCCACACAATGCGAGAAGACCCTGCTGACCAGCCAGAGATAAAGCCCGAAGCCTCCGAAACGTGCTTACGGACAAAAAGCCAGACATCGCAGATGGAGGAGTGACTGGGCTGAAGATGGAGGAGGAGACTTCACACGGTTCCTCTCTACATGGCACTCATTCAAGGCCGGAGGGCTTTGAGCAAACATAAAGGAAGACGTGAGAGTGATGACACACAGAAAGGACCCGAGACGTGACCCGCTCGAGGACGGCAGCAGATAATTCGCCCAGAGCTCCACAAACAATTAAGTGAACACCAGAGACAGGTAATCATATTCTAATTAAGCTCCTACACAAGAGTTCAGGCATCTCATCCTCTGCTGCTGACAGCGTAAGCAAGTTTTATTTTGGCCTTTGGCTGTTTAATAGTTTAACTACAAGTAATTGTGGTAATGGGACCGTGTTGGAAGCAGCAATCACAGCCTCTAAATGTGGCAGAGGGCCTGGCAGGGCATGAAAGCAAAGCTCGGGGTTTGCTCCACCAACCTCCCATGACATTTATCAGGGAGTGAGAGAGGGAGCAGCAACAATCACGGCTCGGCCAAATCGCTAACCCCGCTCACTGCATCTGAGCATCTAATCATCCTCGAGGCCGAGCCGCTGGATAAATCCTCTGTCTCCCACCATGACTGATTAGAGCCGGGCGCTCTCCAGTATAAAATGGCTGCAGCCCATCACCCAAAGCGGGGCCTTCCACGTCGTCTGCGGACGGGCAGATTCAGCCGCCGCGTCTTCACTTCAAAGTCTTTGGCGATCCTGGGCATTGGGATTAAATGCTAATCTACCAAGATATTTCTTGCCGTCAAATCCGGCAACTACGGCGGTGAGTAATTGCTATATGATCCTTTGGAGATCATCGCGGCAGAGTCTTATTACTCATAATTATGAGAGTAATTAGGCATTTGCAATTAAAATTGGAGGAAAAGTCCATTTGACTCAACCCGTCCACCATATTCTCTGCAGTCTTTCTTGACACCCACTCTGTGCTAATGTGATTGGCCTTTCAGCTTCACTAACTCTTTTTAACAAGATGTAGCACTGGTGTGGCACGACGTGTGTGTGTGTGTGTGTGTGTGTGTGTGTGTGAGTGAGCATAACGGAGTTGGGGATGGAGTGGCACAGATGGGAAAGATGGAGACGAGCGAGGTGTGTTAAAGTTGTCAAACGGTGGCCGGCGATGGCGGTTGATGGCAGAGCGATGGCGGCAGGTTCGTTTGAGGAGGGTGGGCGACCGCAGCGAGGAGCCGGCAGGAGGTCCTCATGAATATGGACGTGCGTGCGTGGATGTTTATGTATAACCACCTCGGCCTTGCTTCAATCTGACAGATCCATCAGTGGAGGAGAGGATATCTGCGCATATTAAGCTGCAAGAGGTTGCTGACGTTGAGGAAGTGTTCTCTGTGTGTGGTCGCAGGTGTGTTTTTGCATCAGAGAGGAGAACAAACGATTGGGTGGCGGGGGGGGGGGCGGGGTGAAATAAATAAATAAGGGAGCAGAGGAGGGAAGGAGATGAGAGAGAGTAGGTCAGGAGAAGTGCTGTGCTTATGGAAGTGTGGAAAACGTGTGGATAAAGGACACACACAAGGGATAAGGCCTCGGGGCAGGAGTCAGAATTAATTGCCCCTGGCACACGAGGCCGGTGGATAAATCGCCGTGGGTGGTCGACGCGCAGGAGGCGCTGCAGCACGAGGACAAAAAGGTGTGCGTCTGGAGAGTGGCTGGTGGGGACGCGAGGTTAATTAAACTCTTTAGAGAGAAATAGTCTCATTCATTACCTTCATTACCTTGTTCATTTAATCGCCGCCCGTGTTGGCATTTGATCACATTCAGCCCATTGTAGCATCGTGCAGCTGATTAGGTTTCATGTTGAACTCCTCGGAGGCAGGGGTGGGGGCAGGTCAATAAAGGCCTGACAGACACAGCTACACACAAGGCAAACAGCTGCAGGTAAATTGAGTTCACACGCATTTAACTTGATTTTCCGCCCTGGAATCGGAGGATTAGTCTAAAATTGGAAAACCCTCACCTGTTCTCCAGTGAACTGTGCTGGAGCCAAAATGGAGCCCGGCACAAAGGAACCCGGGAGCCGTGCTAGAACGAGCTGAATGCAACAACCAAACCAAGCCAAGACTTCCCCTGCAGTGACTGGATCTTTGCTTAAAATAGACATAGGCTTCACTTTCTGCACCTGGGCACAAAGAGAGGGATCGGCTGTTGGAGGGCACGGCGAGAGCAGAGCAACCAAGCAGGCGATGGCGGAACAAAATGGATAGCACTGCGACAAAGCATCCCATTTCCAACTCCATTACGTCCCCCTCATAGTCCTGACAGTGTTGTGCTTTTTGCCACTTCACATGATTAATCACACGTGGAGCAGGCGGCACAAACACAGGAGCCCGAGCTGCAGGGAGCTGAAGCTCATGGATGGAAGCCACAGGGAGGGCAATCACAAGACTCGGTGACAGGTGAAGGAGAGAGGCGGCAAGGAGATGAAAAGAATGAAGTTTGACTCCAACAACAGGTTTAACAAACCTTATCTGGTGTTTGTGCAGCGAATTCTGCACAATAAAGGTCTCATTTAGATGGGAACTTCAGCGCTTTCGCACATGAAAGTCTGCTCACAGGCGTCGGGGAGCACGTCTGCAGATGTGCACGAAAATAAAGAGATTTTTACGGCTCCGGAGGGAGCTGCACCAAATCTGATAAACTACCTGGTGTGGTGCCTCTGGAGACACGCCTTTGGTCTGAGAGAGCATGTTTGTCAATGAAAAAAAAGAGAAGAAAACACCTGGGGTGTGAGACTACAAATAACCAGACTTCTACAGCCTCCTCCTCCTCCCCCTCCTCCGCCTCCTCCCTGCTGGAGGTGACCGACTGCTGGCTACATTAGCCGCTAACAGCGTCGCGCCCGGATCAAAGAGCCAGCTGCTGGCAGCTGAGTTACACTGTGGGTTGTGCCGGCATCAGGCGAGAGATAACAAAAGAGCACATTTCTGGTCCTGCTGCATTAATTTTCACTCCTCTTGGTGCTGGAGACAATATTAAAGTCATTCAATGCTTAATCAGGAGAATACTCTTAACTCATCTCATGCACTCAGATGACTGGAGGAGGAGGAGGGGGGAGGAGGAGGTGGAGGGGCTGAATCCTCCATGTTTGTGGAGACGAGCCTCACCAGTGACGGTTGACTGTTGATGCCATCAGCTTCCTTGGACAGGCTGTAAAGCCCCATGTGTTCTCCCCAACTTTCCCAATCATGTCCGAGGCGGAAAGTGATGACTGCACAGTCCTGCGGACAGCCGGCTGCCCGCCTGGCTGCCCCTCGCCTTCCTCTGCTATTGTCACTGTGCCCCCCCCCCTTCTGTCTCTGTTCCCCTGCATCCCCCCCCCTACCCCTCCCTCCCTCCCTCGCTCTCTCCCTCGCTCTCTCCACTCTGAAAGTGAGCCAGTGTGCAGAGTGACCTTCAACCACACCCACGGGTAGCAAAAAAGAGAAATAGACAGAATAAAAAGAGGAGAGAGTAAGAGGGTGGAAGAGGAGATATGGGATAAACAGGAGGAGATGGATGAAAGAAATGCAGCAGAAAAGAGAGAGAGAGAGAGAGAGAGAGAGAGAGAGAGAGAGAGAGGAGGGGGGGGTGAAGAGGGAGAAAACCCCACGCCGGGGTGAGGAAAATGGAATTTCTCTTCTTCTCTTGGAAGTCAGCAGAGCGCAGAGCTGAATCTGACAAGAGAGATGACTCTCCATTCCCTTTCTTAGCCCGTCTGATTAAAGCTCTCACTTTAAAATGAAGCCGCCTCTCCAAGAGAAACGGGGGAGTGAAGAGGGACTAAAGGGTGCACACAGACACGTCGGCTGAAAGAGCAGGACCTCGAGGACAAGGTGATGCTGTGACCCCCCCCCCACACACACACACCCTCCATTAGAACACCCCGTGTCTGTGGATTCAATTCTGCAATGAGCCAAAGTTAAATACACAGTTTCCCAAAACAGATTCATTTCTGGGGCAGATCCGTGTGTGTGTGTGTGTGTCGAGGAGATTCCCACTGCTTGTGTGCACTCAGCCAAGTGTAATGAGTTAATCTCACACAGAGGGATGGGCTCCTCGTGTGAGTAAGACAGTAAGTAGACAGAAGGAGAGCTAATTAAAGTTGTAACATCTGCCTTCTGAGCACTAAATGTGTCTACAGGCTACAAGCATCTTTCGCTCCACTTCCCCTGCTCCTGTGGCAGGCAGTGCAGAGGAGGAAGAGGAGGAGGAAGAGGAGGAGGAGGAGGGTAAATAAGGCTCCTGCCCTGCTCCCTCCATGCCAGACAATGGCATTCATCTCCTGCAAGTGGCATCATCATCACGATCACCATAACCAATGAGTATACTGGAGCTGGGTGCTCTGAAATATTCATAGCATCTTCTGCTTCCTCTTCTTCTGTTGTTGTTCCAAGCTTAACTTCCACAGCTGATGGTGGAGGAGGAGGAGGAGGAGGAGGAGGAAGAGGGGAGGAACAGAAGAGGAGGAGGAGGAGGAGGAGGAGGAAGAGGGGAGGAACAGAAGAGGAGGAGGAGGAGGAGGGTGGGAGGTCTGGAGTGAGGCACGTAGCCTGCTTACAAATTAACACCACAAGCCAACTCGAACAGCATGAGTGAGTTTATGCTCCTCACCCTCCACCACCACCACCACCACCACCACCGCCGCCTCCTCCTCTTCCTCCGCCCGCTGCTGCTGCTGCACCGCGCTGCCCCCTCGCTCCTCCGGATCCATCTTCTCGGTCTGCGGGCTCCGCTGTAGCGCCGCCGCCACCACAACCGCCGCCACCACCACAACCGCCGCCCCCCCCCCCCCCCCCCCCCCCCCCCCTCCTCCTCCACTTTGCACGGACTTCGCGCACAGCCGGAGCCCGAGCAGCAGCAGCAGTAGCAGCAGCAGCAGCAGCAGCAGCAGCGGCGGCACCACCACCGGCCCCTCGCCGCGCCGCGACACTGCGGGAGGTGACAGACCCAGAGCCGCTGCGTTACGCACGGACCCAGCGCCTCCACGGGCAGATCCGCACATCTCATCCAAGTATGACTCGCTCCTTCTTGTTTCCGACTTGTACGCCGGTGGCTCTGCCCTGGTCCTGCCGCCTCCCGCAGCCTGCAACACCCGGACTGTAGCGACAGGACTTTTATCGCCGAGCCGCGGCTCGTCAGCGACAATAAACCGGCGGAGAGGGACTTTATAGGAGGGAGACGGCGCCCAAAACACCCCGGCAGCTGTAAATCAAAGCCCGGAGCATCGAGCCCGAGTGCAAGACGAATGGTTTGGGTAACTACAATCTTTCACTTTGCTGTAGCGGCTGCATGAGAGGGATAAGAGCCCTCCAAAATATACCTGCTGCTCGGCTCTAATGGGGCGGTTATGAAACAGGTGTTGCAGGGAGAGATAGTTCAATTGTCGTGGGTGTGTGTGTGTGTGTGTGTGTGTGTGTGTGTGGGGGGGGGGGGGGGGGGGGGGGGAG
>JAFBJT010109765.1:30434-52941 GCA_016785325.1 Chascanopsetta lugubris
TAAAACTTTACAAACTGAAGTTCAGGGTCAAACTAGAACAACAACAACAACAACAAGAACAACCAGATGAAGTAAAAGCACAAAGGAGCAGCTCAAGTCCCTGAGGCGCCTTCCTCCACAGCTGCTCTCCAGGGACCAATCAGAGAGAGGCTCCGCTCTGCTCCTCACCAATGACGCCCCCCCAGTCAAAGTGTCCATAACAAACACGTGAACAAAAACGTTCCACATTTTTTCTTTTGACTGTCGAATTAAAAAGTTGGAAACAAACACATCTGAGATAAAAGAGATGTTGACTTGATTCTAGTTAATCACATCAAAGGAGTTCAGAAGAACTTCCCTGAAATGGTTGGTTATGGAAACCTGTGGTCAGCAGCCCCCCATTTATTTTCCTGATATGATTTATATTTTTAAAGTAAACAATAAAGTCTCGTAGCTTCGTGTTAACACTGATGTGATTTCAGGAAGTTAAGAGGAAGAGTTAGCACGCTAACAGGAAGTGTTAGCATCCTAACACACACACACACACAGTGATATCTTTTGTCTCTGAGTCAGGCTGAGAACTTTCTGAACAGTCCTCTGCTAGTACAACCGGTTCATCAAACATCAAACAGAGAGACACTTCTGTTAATCATCGTCATGTGCAGGGTCATGTGACGTGAGTGGGCTGCTGTGGGCGTGTCCCAACATGAAAGGTTTAAAGGCAGCAGAGGTTCAGTGGAGTGGCTCACTGTGCCCTGCAGGTGGACGTTGGTATTACAGCCCTGCAGCAGAGTGTGAAGCGGATGTTCCACCAACATGTGAGCTGAAGCTCTTTGAAGATGAACTCCACACACTTTCCTTATTTTGTTCTGTCTGCGTATTTGGACACAGGCCTGCTGAGATACTTCTTCTTTATGGTTCTCATGTTGTTGTACCTGTCCATAGTGTGCGCTAACGTGTTGCTGATCATGGTTATTTGTTTGAACAGAAGTCTCCATGAACCCATGTACGTGTTCCTGTGCAGTCTGTTTGTGAATGAACTGTATGGTAGCACAGGCTTGTTTCCTTTCCTCCTGGTTCACGTCCTCTCTGACCTTCACCACGTCTCCTTCTCCCTCTGCTTCCTGCAGATCTTCTGTCTCTATTCTTACGCAACCGTGGAGTTCTTTAATTTAGCCGTCATGTCATACGACAGGTACCTGGCCATCTGCTGCCCCCTGCAGTACCACACACGTATGACACCTGCTAAGGCGGCGGTGCTGGTGGCTCTGGTGTGGCTCTACTCCTCTGTCATCTGTCTGATTCCTCTGGTGATGGCGGTTCCGCTGCAGCTCTGCGGAAACGTCATCGACAAAGTTTACTGTGATAATTTCTACATCGTCAGACTCTCGTGTTCCGACACGTCCGTCAACAGCTTCTACGGCCTCGCCGCCACCGCGCTCAGCATCACCTCTCCCTTTTCTCTCATTCTCTTCTCGTACGTGAAGATCCTCAAAGTCTGTTTCCACGGATCCAAACACACGCGGCAGAAAGCCGTCAGCACCTGTTCTCCTCACCTGTTCTCGCTGCTCAACTTCTCCTTCGGAGCTTTTTTTGAAATCATCCAGAGTCGATTCGACATGAACAACGTTCCCGACCTGCTGCGAATCCTTCTGTCCGTGTACTGGCTGACGTGTCAGCCGCTCTTCAACCCTCTGATCCACGGACTCAACATGTCCGGGATCCGCAGCCGCTGTAAGAACCTTCTGTCTGCCTGAACTCAGGCCTCCGCTGTCGTTCACCACTCCGCCACAAGAGGGAGACACACAGGGCTGACTGGTTCCTGACCAGCGGAGGCTCAAACCAGCTTTGTTTGATCTACGTACCGATATTCAACGCTTCATAATATAACGTTTATGACCCAAACATTTAGTCCAAACTTCACACTTTCAGCGCAGACACACACCGGGTCACTCGCTCATTTGCATGAACCAATCAGCTGCATGACAGAACAAATAAGACCGTTTCCTGACTATCATTCTAAAAACATCTGTTTCATCTCAGTATGAAACAAACCGTTTCATTACATCACAGATCTTTTATCTGTTTCATCTCAAGACTTTTTCTTTGATCATTTCTTACCAACAAACTTTTATTTTCAGAACATCTGATTCAAGTTATAAATCATCTTCAGATTTGTTTTCACATCATCTGGAGAGAAACTCTCATTTCTAAAGTAACATCATTCTCAGATTTAAAACCTGTGACAAATATTTATGGTTGTGATGATGTCATTTCCTTCATACATTTCAAAACCAACAGAAACACAGAGAAACATTCTTTTACAAACTCTTTGCATTATTTCACAGTTTATGTAAGAAGTTCCTAAAAATACAAAGTGACAGAATAATAAAAGAATGTTTTGTTCAGTGGTGGATCTGACTCTATTCCCCGTGTGCTCGTTGTGTTCACACCGTCATGAGGACGCTGGTCTCTGGTGTCCACTTGTCCACTCGTCCTCCAGAGGCAAAAAGTTCAACTGTGTTTGTTTTCATTGTTGAAGAGGAAAAAAATCCCCAGAGACTCGTTACAGTTGATGATGAAACCTCCTCTGAGGCTCCGCCTCCAGGCTGAAATAAGTTTGTTTTCTCTTTTTGAAACTTTCACGAACTCCGAGGAAGTTCTTTAATATCCTCAAACATTCCACGCTGAAGAAAAGATGGAGGACACAAATGTATTTACATGAATTATATTTTTATTTGGCAGAAATTCAATATTTTATTTTGTTTACTTACTAAACAGGAAGAAGCAGCGAGAATATGTTAAACACAAGAAGAAACAGCTAGCAGCTGTTAGTAAACAGGAAGAAACAGCTGTTAGTAAACAGGAAGAAACAGCTGTTAGTAAACAGGAAGAAACAGCGAGCAGCTAAACCGTGAGTGTGTGTGTGTGTGCGCGTGTGTGTGTGTGTGTGCATGTGTGTGTGTGTGTGTGCATGCGCATGTGTGTGTGTGTGTGCGCATGTGTGTGTGTGCGTGCGCATGTGTGTGTGTGTGTGTGTGTGTGTGTGTGTGTGCATGTGTGAAGGTGCAGGTGCGTGTGTGCGCTGTGGGGGGGTGGGGGGGGGGGGGGTCAGAGGTGAATCTCTGAGTCTTTAAAAGTGGACAGTCCCTCGGTCCTGGTTTCAGTGGAGGGTTGTGGACTGTGGGCAGATGTTCCGTCACAGTGTCGCCCCCTGCTGGTGGAGAGCCACAGTCAGTCTTTAAATCAGCAGGTGAATCAGTTTCACTTGATGTTCAAGTCAAACCGAAAAAAACAGGATGTTTAGTTGAAATGCTTTTAATCTGAAAATCTGTTCATCGTCTGATGTGATGTTTTATTATCAGTTATTATTTATGATTTATCAAAAACAAAAGCATTTTTAAAACTGAATTTTTCATCTTCTAAAGCTTCATCATTTAATTCATCAATAACCCAGGAACGTTTTTAATATTCTACTTTACATTTTTCTTCATTATATGTGAATGTAATAATAATAATAATAATGATGATAATAATTCAGAACATGAAGGTGTGAAATGTAAAAACCTTCTCAAGAACGACTTATTGAAAATGTTATTTTTCTTTGACATGTTTTCACACAAATGATCAATTCTCCAGTTGTTAAATTGACTAAAATGAAATATTTGAACCTTTATTTGAACCTTTGATGTTTGTGAGGTCCAAAGATTGTGTGTGTGTGTGTGTGTGTGTGTGTGTGTGTGTGTGTGTGTGTGTGTGTCTGAGCAGGGCTGTGTCCTGTCAAACCAAAGGAAGATGGCGCCGTTGAACCAGAACGTCTCATCCCACCGGCACTTTGTCTTGGCCGGGTTCGATGAGCTCGGAGAGCTGAGGCCCCTCCTCTTCCTGCCGTTCTTCTTCATGTTCGTGGCGTCGCTGGCGGCGAACTCGCTGCTGCTCCTCATCATCGTGCGCCAGAGGAGCCTCCACTCTCCCATGTACGTCCTCATCGGCGCCATGGCGTGCGTGGACCTGGGCCTGCCGCTGCTCTTTGTTCCCAACATGCTGCTGAACTTCCTGTTCGGCCTACGGGGGATCTCTCTGATTGGCTGTCTGGTTCAGATGTTCTTGGTCCACTTCCTGGGCGCTTTTCAGTCCACGCTGCTGCTCTGCATGGCGCTCGACCGATACTTTGCCATCTGCACGCCGCTTTACTATCACGAGCGCATGGCGGCGCACAGATTCCTGCGCCTGCTGCTCCCCCTGGTGGTGAGAAACGTGCTCATGGTGTCGCTGGTGGTGATTTTAGCTGGAAACTTGTCCTTCTGCTCGAGCAACGCCATCGGTCACTGCTTCTGTGAACACATGGCGTTGGTGGAGCTGGCGTGCGGCAGCACGGCCGTCAACAGCGCCGTGGGTCTGATGTCCATGAGTCTGATCCCGGTGGTGGATTTCTTCTTCATCGTCGTCTCGTACCTCGTCATCTTCGGCTCCGTGTTGCGTTCGGGGACCTCGGGCCTCAAGGCTCTGCACACGTGCGTCACGCACATCGTGGTCATGTCCGTCAGCCTGACCATCGTCCTCATCGCCTTCCTGTCGTACCGCGTCAGGAACCGCCTCCCCGCGTCCGTCCGAGTCGTCGTCAGCATCATGTACCTTTTCTTCCCGAGCTGCTTCAACCCCGTGATCTACGGCGTCAGAACGTCCGAGATACGACGCCACATCCGCGGCGCGCTGAGGCTCCGAGGCTGCGGCGCAGAGTTCGCTTAAACTTTTGATTTTTGATGGAAAAAAAACAAGAAAACAGACGAGATGAGATGATTTTAATAATGACTGAATGTTTTTGTGGATGTCCTGAGGGGGGCGCTGCACCTCATTGAATATTCAGTTTCTTACAATGAATATCTTGTTTATTTTATTGATCAATAAAACGTGAATTATTTTTCCTTTGTCCTTTGATCATATTTACTGACTGAACAGAATTATTTATGAGATGTTTTTAAAAATGTAAATGATGTGTAAATAGAAACAAAACAAACATTTGATGTAAATATCATTCATAGAAACTCCTTTCTTATAAAAAGTATTTTTAATAAAAGTTCAAATGAAATATTTTCACAGATGTTTTTATGAGTTGTTGAAACTTTATTTAATGCTTATTTTTCAAGTTTTATTCTAATAACTTTATAAGTGACTGTTTCGTTTCCATGGTAACGGGGGTGTGACTGCGTGACATCATAAAGAACTTGTTATGATTCACCACCAGGTGTCACTGTCTCATCTCTCTCACTAAACCTGGACACGATTGTTTTATGGGATTGTTGTTGTCATGACATCACAACCTGTGACTCCGCCCACGTTGACACACCGCGTGGTGGAGTCACAGGAATGTGAGCGAAAGTTGGACGTGACATCACAGCGGCACAGTTCTCTCCTCCAGCCTGCAGGGGGCGGAGCTCCGTGTGAAAAAAGTAAACATCTTCCTGAAACAATCCATGACGTCGTGCTTCTTCCCTCCCTGTGATTTGGACTCTCCTTCTTTTCCCTCCTCCTGCTCCCACTTCCTGTCGGCCTCAGTCTCACGCAGCTTCCTGAAGATTTTCTCCTGGCTCCCGAGCGTGGTCTCTGGCTCCGCCCACAGGTGCCGAACGGTAGACTCCGTGATTTTGCGCAACTCGCTCATCTTGATGCAAAGCGTTTCCTCGTCTTCCTCCTGGAGCGGCGGCAGCTCGGTCTGCTCCATCGGCAGCTCAGGAACCTCGTCCGTTCCCGCCGGCTCCTCCCCCGAGAGGGAAGAGGCGGCGTGGCGTTCCTCCTCCGTAGACTCCGCCCATGTGTGCCACAGGACGTCCTGGAAGGACGGGTGGAAGGCGGAGCTGGGATCGGCGTGGCGTGCGTTTCCCCTGCTGGTGGCGGAGGCCGGCGTCCCGTCCACCTGGAGCAGCTGCTGCGAGCGATGACCCGCCTTCTTACCGTCGCTCCAGGGAAACGTCTGGCTGCGTAGCTCCTTGATGATCTTGCGCTGAACGCGGTGGCGCTCGGCGAGCGCGTTCAGCTTCCTCTTGGTGTCGCGCAGTTTGATGCGGAGCAGCGCGATCTGCTCCCTCTGCTGGTCGACGATGGAATCGTCCTCTGTGGTTTTTCCCTGGAGGTGGTGGAGGACGGCACGCAGCGTCTGGACTCGGCTCTTCACCGAGTTCCTCTCGGCTCTTTGATGAGTCATGAAGAGCTCAGCCGTCGCCGCCTCCAGTTTACGCCGGACCTCCTTCTCCCACGGTTCGATGTAGAACTGAACGCAGGCGTCCGGGGTCATCAGTGGGTGTGGCCTCGCCATGGTGTCCGTCCTGTGTGATGATGGGGGGTCAAAGCTGCTGCGCAGAGGGAGACTCTTCTTCTATGATCCATGACACTACATCATAGGAGGTGGGACATCAAAGGACTCCTCTTCTGATGACTGTCGCCATGGTGACAGCCAAACCACCACAACGTTCCTCCTGCCACCAGCTCCTCACATTTCGAGCGACTTCGAGTCATTTAAAGGCTCAGAAAACCTATTTTTGGGACCTGTCAGATAAGTGCCTGATAGTTTTGGACTGTTAAACTCCCATTATACATGAAGAATTTATGAATTCATGACAAAGTGCAGACATTCTGATGGAATTCAAGGGAGCGTGTTTCTCACGTGAAGCAGGTCATGGGAAAAAGGAATTTCCCCATGAGTCCCAAGAAGTTGTCTGCAATGGGCTGACTTTTAGTCCTTGAAACCTAGTATGCAAGATTTTGCCAGACAGACTAATATAAAAGCGAAACAAGTTTTTCAATTTTATTAAGTTGAATATTTCCTCTTGTAAAAAAGAGGAAATTCTTGGCCCCACAATTAGTCGCATCTACAAGTGAGAGTCCGTAAAGCTCTTTAAACATGACGCAGGGGAGTCGAAACAAGGTTGTCACCAAAGACGGCTGACTTCACCCAACACACGGCTTCAAAGACGAGCCACGTCTCTACTGTATAGCCTCAGGCTGACTAATCATCGATCTGGTGACAGCGCTGAGATGGTGCTATACATCCCATAGATAACATCACACATCAAACAAACTGTGGAAACACTAGCCTGCGCTGTGGCTGCAGCGGCTCCGATGTGAGCCCACACATAGCCTCACATGAACAACATTGGGCACATGTGGAATGCTTACACACACACTCACAATGTGCTGTTTGTTTTGAACTGCCGACGTCCAGGATCAGAAATCAGTGTTGCAATCGCACTTCACAATCAAAACACTGGGGCTGTTTGCTGGTGGCGACCTCGTGTCACACGGGGATACGGTGGTGCAAGATCAGATTGGACATTTGCTTTTCTTCAAGTTCAGGGGTCAGAGGCGCAGCCGCGCTCTGAATAAAATGCCACAATCCGACATCTATATATGATGAATCCATGCCGTATCTAGAGAATGTGTCAGGAGGGAGGAGGAGCTCCACCCACAGTGTTTGGTGGCCGTCCTCAACTACACCTGATAAGAGCTGGAGCTGACCTATCAGCTCTAATTAGATGTTATTAAAAACCTGAATGTCTGCAATATGAGGGGTTTTTCTCAACAAAGTGTGCATGCATGTGCATGTGTGTGCGCATGTGTGTGTGTGTGTGTGTGTGTGTGTGTGTGTGTGTGTGTGTGTGTTCCAGGTATTACTTATTTTGTGAGGATCAAAATCATAAACAAAGTCAGTCGCATTAAGAGTATTTGTCTTCCTCATGGGACCAAAAACCACTGACATGTATCATTGGATTTTAAGATGCTTATGTGTGTAAAGTAAGTTTTAAGTTGGACTAATGTTAGGTTTAGGTTAATGTAAAGTTTATTTTTTAGGCTAGGTTAAAGTTGGGCAAAGAATTGGTTAGATTTGGATTAGGTCAGGCCAAGTGTTGGGTTAAGTTTGGGGTTAAGGTTAGGGCAGGGGTTAAGGTTACATTAGGGTTATGGTTGTAAGGCTTAGATCAAGGTCAGGTTTAGTTTAAGATTTGGATAAGGTTAAAGTAGAGGTTGTGGTTTGGTTAAGATTAGGATTAGGGGAAGTGCAGGATGAAAAGTTAGGCTCACATTTGTTAGGTTAGGTTAAACGACATTATTGTCCCCGGGGACAAATTGTGGTGCAGCCAGCAGCCAAAGAAATAAATAACAATAACAAACAACAATAATGGATGACAAAACAGTATGAAATGACATACAACCAGCATTTGGCTAGATTTAGGTCAAGGTAAAAGTAATATTTACAGTAGGGGCAGTTATGTTTGGATTAGGATAAAGTTAGGATGAGCTAACTTGAGTATAAGGTTTAGATTAGACTGCCCTCAATGAATGGAGGTGGATGAAAAGTCATAACAAGGCTAACTACATGTCCCCGTGTGTGTGCATGTGTGTGTGCCTGGTATTTAAGATCACTTATAGATAGAGCCATGCAGCTGATTGCAGACACAGAGCCAGACCCTCTCCCCTCTCTAATTTCTCTTCAAACACATCGCCAAGTGAAAAACAGATCCGCCATTACCATGGGCACCGAGAGCGCTGTGTGTACAGTGGGTGACAGCGTATAGATGCTCTGTTGATACAGTGTACACAGACAGCAGACACATTCTGTATGCATTATGGAGGACACGGCATCACGGGAGCCCGCGCTCACCACACAAGGAGTGGTCGGCCTCCGGGCTCCGAGCAGCAGCAGCAGCAGCAGCAGCAGCAGCAGCAGCAGGAGTGAAGTAATTGCAGCTTAACTGTTCGACACAAACACAAACAATTTGGTCATTTCCTGCTCGGGCGCAAACAAACAGAGGAAGGAGGAGGAGGAGAAACACAGGCAGCGATGGTGTCACTGCAGCTCTTGGACGTCGGAGTTGCAATATTAAACAAGTCTGGTGGTGCTTTCACAGACGGTGCAGCAGAATGAATCAAGACAGAGATTTGATATCTTGACTGCTGACCAGTTTATTTGCGGAAGAGGAAGGGACTGAAGTCACAAGGGTCCGGGGGGGGGGGGGGGGGGGGGGGGGGGGGGGGGGGGGGGGGGGGGGGGGGGGGGGGGGGGGGGGGGGGGGGGGGGGGGGGGGGGGTTGAGTGGGCGTCCTCTAACCAGACGGCATGCATTTAAATCCCAGTTTTCTACATCACTCTTTCACATGCAAAACGGAACCCCGCATTGCCCTGTGGTCCCAGAAATGTACTGTACGAACGTGAGTGTGAATGGGTGAACCTGTGAAGTGCTTAGAGTGATCAAGGTTCAAATAGAGCCGCGCAAAAAAGGAGTGAAAGTGGGCATAAAGTGCAAGGGGAAGAAAGAGGAGGGGGGTGGGGGGTGTAGAGGGAGAAGGGTAACATCTGAGTGTAGGAGAGGCAGGAATGTTAATCCTCTTTGTATGTCTCCCAGCAATGATTAAACTTTTCTAATATCAGGCATGACAAGAAAAAAACGGGTCACAACAGGGTCAGCTGAGGGAGCGCAGCAGAAAACACCCGCAAAGCCTGTGGTTACGCTCAAAGCGCCGCGGCTTTCAAATCACACACGGGGAAAAGCCACAAACAATGTGGGGTCAGTGCCAGCGGGCAGAGCCCAAGCCTGTTGTTACCTAGTGTACATGTGAATGAGTCTAAAGTCAGCGTCCACGTTTGAGCCGCGCACGTCGCTCTTGGTTATCCATTCACCGTCTAACGGCCGGAGCCACGTGACACCGCGGCCCGCCGCTACTGTGCGAGAGTGGTCCGGGGGCGTCGGAGAGAGCCACTTAGTGGCTACGCCAGGGCAATCAGAGGTCGGGGGTCAGCACCGGACTGTGTGTGCGTAACCTCTGTACTTCCTGGAAACTCTGGAAGCTCTCTGGAGGAGGATGAAGAGACGACGGGCGCGCATTTTCCACAGAGAGGGGATGGGGGGGCGGGGGCGGGGGGGGGGGGGGGGGGGGGGGGGGGGGACTGCCGGACGCCTTGTCCATGAGTCTGTCTTCTCTCTCACCCCCCCGGCACCCCACTCCACTCTCCACCCCTCCACCCCTGCTCTCACCACTTTCAATGAGCTGCGTCATTAGCAGCCAGATTTAAAGACGGGTCAGACGAAGCATGACGTAGGGAAAGCGGGGGGGGGGGGGGGGGTGGGTTCAAGGGGGGGGGGGGGGGGGGGGGGGGGGGGGGGGGGGGGGGTTGTGTTCAAGGAGGTGGGGTGCGTCTGTTACTCGCTGGTGTCAGCAGGAAGACACATTGGAGTGAAGTATTTCCTTGCCTGTCAGAGGAAAAAGCCCTCTCACAGGAGGGCTCAGACACCATAAATCCTCTGTGATTCTTTCCATGCTCTCTCTCTCTCTCGCGCGCGCTCTCTCTCTCTCTCTCTCTGATCCTAAATTCAACAAGTAGTGTCAAAAACAATCCGATTCATCATTTTGCCGCAGCACCTCGGTGAATCAGACCCTTCCCTTTCACGCGATCTGTTCATCAGCACCAGCGGTCTCGCACGCACCCAACCTGCAGATCAAAACCGTGACGGTCCCGAGGCCACAACATCTGAAAAACGGTCTGTGGACGTAGTTCCATCCCTACAGTCTGCAGATGATACTGTAAAGATGTCCTGTAGGTGGCAATGGAACAACCATTGTTGAGGCTTTTTCTTGACTATGTGCACAGCAGCTGTCTTACACCTCAACGACAAGAACTCTGTGGCTCTGGAGTCGGCTCTGCACCTGAATGAGCTGGTGGAGGAGGCTCCAAAGACGGGCAGCACCATTCGGGTTCAACCTCGCGTGACTGGCCCTGCACAGTCTGCTTTACTTTAGTTTTTTTTATTTTATTTAATTTAATTCCATGTAATATAATAAGTTAATGAAATGATGAAACCGTGCATGGTGACACATTCTTCTGACTACGTCGCAGCTTCATTAAGCTCCGACAGTGGCATTCATCTCCGATTCTGTTCTTCGTTACGGTCGTGTGCTGTTTTATGGGCCTTTACAGTAAAAACCCATAGACGCCCATTCACCCGCTCGCACTCGTTCACACGCTCTCACTCTGCTCTATATTTAAATTCTTCCATCAAATGCGGCGCAGCCGTGATCATTAACATTCTTAGATTGAAGGGCAGCTTCATCACTCCCACCACACAAAGCAGACGCTCCCTTTGAAGCCAAATTAAAGTCGGCATCGGCTGTAACTGCGCGACAATCTGCAGGACCCGGCTCCTAATCTGATGAGGATGCCGCCGCCGCCGCCGCAGCGGAGCGAAGTAGCCGCTGTCACGAGTGACGCTGTCCAGCTGGGACGGGCAGAAATAGACAAATCGGGATGTTTGACAGTGAGAAAAGGCACGGTGCGTTGGTGAAGTGCTTGGTGGACAGATTTACAGCCTCACTTCTGCAGCTGTGTCACTGCACACGTTCCTCACAGTCTCCGATGAAAGGGGGGGAACCTGCAGCTCTGACACGACGGGCAGATCTGACACGTCGTTCTCACACTTGGAGACACACGAGATAAAATACGACGCCGAATGTAGAAACTTCATACGAACCGATACCACAAGTGGCAGGCAGCGTTTGTTTTGACTGCACATGACTGCCCTCTACTGGCTGCTGTATCCTTTGAGGAGATTCCCCCCAGTGTGAGGCTGTATTTGAGGGCATTTTTTCCCCTCACTGCAGTCAAGCAGTTTTGTCATTTACATAGTAGTTCAGAGGGAGGTTATGTGGGACAATGTGATATTTTGTCTTTTGTCTTGAGGATACGCCACGAGGACTACAGACTTCATCTCAGGGTTGGGGTGAGAGTTAATGTGGCTTCTATGTGAGGGGCCGGGTTCCATGGTTCGGACAGTGCAACATGGGGACAGACACTCTCAGATGTAGAAGGGGCATATGGAGCCTTATGCCCAAACATCATGGAAACCAGTGGTGAGGGGTGAGTATGAGTGTAATGTTTTCTCTTTGCCAGCAGGGTGACGAGTTTTGAAGTTGGTCGTTGTGGCTCTCCCTCCTCTGCTGATTTGATAACGATATTCAAGATATATATCGCAATAACAAAACTTGGCAACAGGCGACAGAGCTTTGGATCAGTACGTCAGTAGAAGGGCGTCACAGCATCTGGGAGCAAAGATCCATTTTAATGGTTCTGCAGGGTTTTTTGTTCACAAATCACATTTTAATGCCGAGGAGCGAGCAGACGTTCATAAAAGCTTAAATGAGACTCTCGAAATTACTCAGTCGCCTCCATCAGCCTGTTGTCAGCTGATACGTTAGCTAACTCTGATACAAGTGGAGACAGAGATGGAGTCCAAAAATGGACAAGCACCATTCTGTCCCAATTAGCGGTAAAGCTGGGTCACACTGGAGCTGGATCAGGGCAAACAGCGCTTTTCTGGCCAGGTCTGAGGTGACTAGCTGGCACTGGCTTCCGCTCGGAGCTTGAACAGCCTGCCAGTGATGGCTGAGCGTCGTTTTGGGTCGGTGTGAGGAGCAGAGGCCGTGTTTTTGAAATGTCCCCGATGCTCCTTTGACAGCCTGCACTTCATATCTCTGTTTCCAACATTTCAGGTGTGTGTAAACGTTCAGGCGCCACAGAGAACGAGCCGGTCCTCTCCTCGTGAACTCGCTCCCCTTCTTCTTCCTCCCCTCAGCCCCTCCTCACTTGACTTCCTCCCCTCATAGGTGCACGCAGGAGCAGAGAGGGTCCCATGTGTTCGCTCATCTGTCCCCCGACACACATTCCCTAAACAAGCACTCTCCAAAACACTGCTGGTTGCCATGGCAGTGCTACTGGCCTGAGTAAATAGGAGAGAGGGAATAATGTCCTTAGAGGAAAGGAGTGTTGAATGTAGTTGGGGCGGCAGTGTGTGTGTGTGTGTGTGTGCGTGCGTGTGCGTGTGCGTGTGTGTCTTTGCCACTGCACTGCCCCCATGGGAGAGCTGCCTGGCAGAATCATTACGGTCTGTGCAAACACACGCTGACATCTCAACTCCAGTCTGCCCTGCCACACACGAACACACACACACACACACACACACACACACACACACACACACACACACACACACACACACACTCTGCAGATGTACATTAACACATGCATGTGTACGTGCGCATTTGAATGCTCAACTCTAACACCGAATGTTGAGTTAGGCCATGTCAGTGCACTGCAGATGCTCCCCACCGGCCGTGGCACATGTGCTCATTACTCTAATTGTACATTTCCTGGTGTTTGTTTGGAGATGGGCTTCTTGTACTGTAAATGTGAAATAAACCACATCCAGTGTCTGGGACTCGCTAATCTTGTTTAGTCTGACACGCATGTAAACACACAGGTGGAACATGTTTAGTCTGACTCCTCTAAATGCTGCGTCACTTGGAATAAAAGGCACTTGGAGGGTACAGTTACCCTAAACAGGTTGTGAGTCAGAGCCAGGTAATGAGCAATTACACAGACATTCATACCAAAGGCAATTTAGTGACAGTGTGTCTGTGGCATGTACAGTACACACGCTCAAGTATTTGAGTAATGATGTTCAACTGCTGCACTCCACAGGCCAGGAAGTATGTTGGTTTGCACAAGTGGTGATAAAAGTAAATTGTTCTTTGCCCAAACAAAGCAAAGTTGATGCCCTCAAGATCTTAATATTACCATTGTGAGCTCGGATTTCAAATTAAAATGTTACTTTTCTAAATAATTCTAATGTTTCTGGTGGAATCAGTAAAATGTTCCTTGAAGGCTTATGGTCAAGTTCTGTTTTTTTTGGGTTTTTTTCTTTTCTTTCTTAATGAAGGGATTCCAATAATAACTTTTCTTCTTAATAACAAACTGGCAAAAAGTTCCACTATTTAACCACAGTCAAGAACTAACTTCACTTCTAACTCAAACCAGTGTTCCAGGTGTTTGAAATCACATGAAAATGTTAAGAGTTGTTTTGATTGGGCCATCTCTCAAAAGGCTGATGACTGGGAACTAACACAGGCTCCCCAACTTTACCACCAGGTGTCACTAAATCATACGCAATGTACCTATAAAAGGAGCGGTTGAGGGGCTCCACATTAAGAAAACTGTACAGTAATGTCTTTGCTCTCAATATCCTTTTTTTTATTTTTTAAGAAAAAAAGATCCTGATGCTCACACACACACACACACACACACACACACACATACACACAGTGAGCCAGCAAAATGGCAATTAAACACTGATGAGAGACATGAACAGAGGAATGTCGGACTAAGAAACTCAAGTCCACTGATTTCCATGTTTCACTCTCATACGTGAAGACACAGTGACCTGCAGAGAACTTACAGTCAGTGTGTGCACTTACACACGTGTGTGTAAACATACATGTACAGTGTGTGTTTGTGTGGTGCACAACAGGAAAATTCTACACATGAACTCACTGCCCTTGTTATTGCACATACAGCATAAACCAGAGATTAATGGAAGTTTGGACTGGATATGAAAATAAAAAGTGGGGATTTGGATCATTAGTGGATCTGCAGCTTGAAGCCAAACAGTAAAGTTTTCAACATGAAAAGAAAAACAACTTTCACTTCAATTCAATTTAACCCACTTTTCATTATGGGTATTTTAATCTCCTGTATTTTCTTAAATCCCACTTCTTTTCCAGTCATGTTTGAACCTATGAAGAAATAATATGATTTAAGAACGTCACTTTCATGACGGAGCGGTCATGATGATATAGGGCACATTTAACAGATTTACGGCTTTGTGGAGGAGCCGCCTGTAGTTTTCTTTCCATTCGGTCACAGACATGACAACAGACATGGAGTTAACTAGTTCCCTGGTTACCACCGAGTAGCTTCAAAACAATCCATAAAACACACCTCAGTGCACTTCACAGACACGTAAAGCACAGTTGGAGCGCACAACGGACCAATTCACATGCATGGCGGAACCACCCATTGCATCATCAAACAGCAATGACTGTCTGTCTAAATGATGTGTGTGTGTGTGTGTGTGTGTGTGTGTGTGTGTGTGTGTGTGTGTGACCCTGCCCAGCCCTCACTTCAGGCCTGGTGGGGGCCCCTAAGCAGCCGAGTCTGTTTGGCCCTCGATTATGTCCTTAATCATCCGGAGTCTAACAGAACACATCTGGAGCTACAACCGGCACCTCCAGGCCCGAGGCGAGCCGGAGCAGAGCCCATCGCGGTCAACACGTGCTGGGGCAGAGCAGCTGAAGCACCTGGGCTCCTGATACCGGAGCCCGATGTCTGCAGGCGAAAGACACGGAGTGATGTCTGCATCCAAACTGTAGACCGGTAACAATTAACTGTCCATCTGCAGCCAATCATTTCAATGCAAATCAGATTAATCAAATATGTAATGCACTTCGACCCTTCCTGACAAGTGAGGCACATGGGAAGAATGTTTCTAAGTGTGTGGTGCGAGCACAGCAGTGTGTAATACGTGAGTTGTTGGTTGCATGTGTTTATAATTACTCTAAGTACCCCAGCATAAATCAAAGCAATCAACATTAGCCCGTGTCACTCTTTGCAACTCATAATTCTCCTAAACACTCGGCCCCCGTCCTCCGTTACACTTAGTTAGTTCCAAAATTCCGCATCACAGGGGAACATATTTTCATTAATAGATCAGAACGGTCACAAAGCACTTGATTTATTCATTAAACCCCCTTGAAAACACTCACGGAGCGACACACGTGTGCACGAGAACGCGTGCAGAGTTTAACGAGCACAAATAATAGCCCTTCGTAACGTAATTAATTTCCTATTGATGTTGTGACACAGTCATCACACTGTCAATCACTCTGTCCAATTTAATTTGTCCCCTAATTCATCTCATAGAGTTTAGCGCTGTGCTTCATCGACTGCACATAAACATAACTACTACAATGCTACAAAACTGAGAATGGAGAGCCACACATGTGAGGGCTCGCTCTCTCGGGGCAGCTGTTTAGAGTTCTATGTTTAGACTTGTAGTGATAGTTGCGGTAATGATATTGATCCACCATGATTCCCCAACACGGTCGCAGTCCATGAGCACAAGCTATGATTTGCAGTCTTGGTCACAGTCAATCCGTGACCCATCCTCATGATCCACCGTCAGCTGCAACCCTGATCCACGATCACTGTTCCCCATCAAGGTCCAGCCTCACTGTCACGAGCAGATGTCAAGATCAACCATCATCATGATCCACCACCATCATCATAATCATCATAATCCATCTTCATGATCCACAATCTATAACCACCATCATCATCCACTAGGATGATCCACCATCAGGATGATGGTTTGCCTCAATGACAAACCGAGATAAAAGCCTCAGAAATGTGTAATTGTGAAGCAGGCAGGATCTACGACTCAGGAAATACCTCGTTATGAGCTGCGAGAAGCTCCATAATCACCTCAGAGACAGAACTCAAACAGCACATTCATATAAACATCACACTGCTGATCCTTGTATCATCTGACATGTATTCCCATGATGCCCGGCTTGCGTGTCCACCCGCGAGACGTTAATCACCGGCAGCGAGCTCACTGAGCGACGGCCAAGCGTGCAAACACGGATCGGGCTGCACGGCCTTGGCACAGCTGTCAATCTCAACTTGGCAACGGCCACCAGACGTAGAGGGGGGAAGTGAAAAGGAAACAGTGGATATTGAATTAGCAGAATAACGCTCGTTACACTCACACACAAATGGACTCATAAACACACATCACACTAAGTACACACACACACACACACACACACACACACACACACACACACACACACACACACACACACACACACACACACACACACACACACACACACATACACACACACGGAGAGGCTGGCGCTGCCCGCACAGGTAATTATGTTTGATGGATTTAACAAACCACTGCTTCCATTTCTCCTTCCACTGTCTGTTTAAACACAAGCAACATTACATGTTCTGTTTGGTCAGGCCAGATCAGCCATTTGGACGAGTCACAGGAACACGGTGAGAGGAAGGTGGTGCACAGCAGAGAAGTGATACTGTCACATTTACGGAACTTATGAGGAGCCATGAAAAAGAAATATCCAGCGCGCACAATTAAAACAAATGTGAACTGTTCCAGCGTACAGCACATAGTGGTTTAAATGTAGCCCGTTTGGTTCACAGGTGCTTGTGTGTCTAACACATTTCTACAGATCCAATTACCTGCCTCTCTCTGAGCCGCTGGGGTCATGGAAAGTTCGAGAGTCAATTCACCAATTGTTACCAACCTCTGCTCCTCACCCGCAGCATGTGGCCCCAGCCATCAACACAGCAGCAAAGGAGCATGTCCCATGTTGATTTTAAACTTCTACTTGAAACTATACAACTAAATCATTTGCTCAGAGAGAGCCAAGGAATCTACAGTCTGATCAAACTAATCTGAAAAGGCACCAGTTCCACCTGTGCACTGAAACAATAACCACTTAGATCCATGTTTACAATTCAACACATGCACAACTTGAACAAACGTATGTTTTCCTTTCATACATGAGGTATCGCATGTATTTTCTTTTTCCTAAGCAATGAATCCAGTCTGTGGAAGAGTATGCATGTCTTTTAATCAGTTTATTGTGATGTTGAGTCATGTTTAGAAACCGAAAGATTAAAATGAGGAAAATGAGCCACTGATGTATGAAGGAGGTTTTTAGAAAATGATATTTTCGACCTGATTAGTATTTTTCCATTAGGCACTTAGTGCATAAGTCCAGCAGTTAGACCTGTCAGTCTGCTATTATTGATAGTTATGAGTGTAAGTACAGTGAGTGGGTTTATTTTTTCCACTGCATTGGTCTGATTTAAATCATTCGCCCTCCTGCACGCACACACACGCACACACACACACATGGACACACACACACACACAGGCCCTGGGAGCCCTGCAGTTGGCCACAGGTAGACCCTTGACCACCAGCGTAATCTTTTCATCTCCTGGATGCAGGAGAGGAAATTCTAAGTGGGGAGGAAAAAAAACATGCAAATATGCACAAGCACACAAACACACATGGAGGCACTGTGACTGCCCAGAGACCCTTCAGCAAAAGTTTTTTGTTCTGCTCCAACCACAAGACCATGAGTCGGGTCCCCGTTAGCCGGAAAGCCAAGTGGCTTTTGTTTAGAAGAAAGAGAATAATAGCCGGTTGGAAAGGGTCACCCTGCTTTACTTTCATGCCGGTGGTTGTTACGGATTTTAGGGGATTTAGAATAAAGCCATTTGGGGATCATGTCATTGTTCGGAGCGGCATGGATACACAGGGAATGGAAATTCACAGGGCTTAGGTTCGACTCGTTTGGAAACGATGACGAGGAGATGAATGTGTAAAGTCAACTGGAGGTATGCTGGTGCACATTCTGCACATCAGTGTTCACATGTATCCACATGCATCGATAATGTGATGTTTGTGGGAAAAGGGGGAAAATGCTCGGACTGGGCCGGCTTGAATAGACCAGTAGAACATCTCAATTAGTTGCAGTGGGGAGGAATTGGGAGCGATTCTTTGAGTGCAAGTCTGGGAGAGGATGAGACAGAAACTGGGATTCAAGGGACTGGGATAACTCCGCCTCCCATTGGAGCTGGAGCGGCTCACACATGAGTCACACAGACTGTTGGCCCGGCGCTAGAGCACATGGCTGAGAACATTAGTGACCTGCTGCCAAAGCATGCTCATCAGCCACACAGAGTGTAAGTGCATGTAAGTAATGTAGCATCATTAAATAACCATCCAGGCCAGTGTGTGTGTGTGTGTTTGTGCTCACATACACACACACCCACACACACACACACACAGATGAACAGCGACTCAACACAAGTATTCAAATTCCATGGGAGACATCTGTAATGAGGACTGAGTCATTTGGATCTAATTAAGGGCAGCCAAGTGGAAAAGATGCAGTAAATCAACTCCAAGTGATTTCAGTAAAGAAAACGCAGTTCCACAGCGCAAACTCAATTTGCCATAAACTTAATTAATGTTGGTTTAAATGGAGGCACTCAGCTAATTGTCTGTCATAAAGCATCGCTGAGGTTTCGATTTTACTGTCACTCCGTCTCTCCCTCGACTGTTTCTTCTTATCTCAGGGGGCTTCGGACGAGTGTACCAGCAATGCACTAGCACCACCTTGTGTTCCTTCATGCAAACTACAAGAGGAGAAGGGCCCTCAACCTGGTTTCAACTTGAAATAGTATGCCAATGAAACGAATAGAGATATGTTAATTGTATTTTATAATGTGGTCTACTCCCATTGGTTGGTAGAGGCCGTCCATCACATATTGACCACACCCCATTCGCTGAGCTTCATTTTCTGTCATAATAAACTCCACACAAACATGTTAACTTATGTTATATCGTGATAAGCAGAGTCTCATAGACATCTGCAAAAACTGACCAGTGCCCCCCTCTGCTGGTCGGGTAAAAGAAGAACATGTTCTAAGCATGTGTACATTGGCATCACCCTCCTGGCCTGGAATCTTTGGAATATACAGTCTTTTTCTGATTGTTTAGAATCCAAACATTCAATTAGTATGGTGATAAAGTACTTATGTAATTCCATCCATGTAATACATGAACATGTGGCAGTGTGCCACTCAAAGCCAAAGCTGATTCCAACCCGCCATATTAATGGAGATAAGATTACTTCGGTCACATTAAACCACGAACCCGAACTCTGCAAGAGTCATAGGGTGAATTAGTAAACAATTATTCTCATGTACTGAATAAATCATTTGATGCTTTCACCTGAATCCAAATCTAAGGGGCAAGAGCCACATGCACCACAAGTAAAAGAGATAGTGTACAATGCAATAATGCAATGTAACTGTACTATGTATGTTTCTCCACTAGAGGGCCACAGCTTCACACTGAGGAGTTGCAGTGATCGAAGGAGGAGGACAGTGTTTGAGGACAATGTTTTGTTGACCTCAGGTTTTGTGAGGTCAACAAAAGGAATCACAGTCCTTGTGTACTGCACTGATGCGAAAGGTAAACAGATGTGTCCAAATACTACATGTGCAGACATAAAACACGATGAGAAGAAACTGTACACGCAATGGCTGGTGTCACTGTGACATTGTCAGCGTTGCCATGGGGTGTGCAGTTTCAATTATACTAAAGATTTGCATTTAAATCAAAGCTCAGCTCAGACACACTGAATAATTTGTTCGTCACCCTGCGACCACATGACAGGCTCTCATGCATATTCCAGGCCTGCAGGTGTTGTTTGTGTAAAAATACAGCTCCAGACATCTGATGACAAGTATCATGTTTGTACAGCGGGGATGGCACAGATCTGTCTGCCACCTTGCTGCAAATCATTTTCACAGCGCCGCGGCGCGAGGTCGCGCAGACGGCGACGTCACCGTTTCTCGGCGTGCGAGAGAACGGGGGCTGTCGTGAGTTCGATATTGGCAAGTTTTGCATTAATGAAGCGACGAGGCTTTCGGCATGAAACAAAGCTTAAGCAGCGATGTTCACGGAAACGTCATTTTGCTGGTGGGGGGCCTGAGGCGCGCTCGGCGCCATTTGAAGGACGCATTGTTTTCATAGGAGACGATGCTAATCACTCCGAGGGACGTGTTGCGGAGTCGACATCAACGACTCTTCCGTCCTGGCTCTGTCGCTGTCGTCTGGCGTTCGCGGTGGTGACGGGACTCGCGTTAATTTTGATTGAGCTCCTTCTGTGTGAGCTCTCAGTGTCAGCTGTCCTCTATATATGGCTGCGTGTAAGTGAGAAGAGTTGCTGATGCTCCTGAAATCAAATCTATTTCGGGATTGCCCATCACCTGCTTCCAATAAACACTTTTATTGGAGAGAGCAAGGATCCGTACGTGTCGGAGGAGACGTTCCCGTGTCTCTGACCCTGAGACACACAAGACGACGCTCCTATAAGTGCGGCATGTGGAGACAACACGGGTCTGGATTTGTGTCGGGTGTACACGCACGTGTTCAGGGACGCACCTCTCTTGTGTCCACGGCGTGGATGTCGGGCTATTCCTGCGTCTCTGACCCGTGCTGCGGAAACAAAAAGACATATCCGTCCTTTAAATACATCAGTGGAGACAACGTGGACCTGTGACCTGCGCAGAGAAGCGCAGCACATCAATCAGGGACATACCTCCGCCTGCCTGAGGCGTCGTGGTCAGGTTATTTCTGCATCTATGACCCGAGACGAAAAGATGTATTAGACCTTTAAATATAACAACATGGATCTGTGTTTGTGTGCATCGTCATGGTACATACACTTCATCTATGTGTCGAAGGTGTTGGGCTATTCCTGTGTCTCTGACTTGTCCTGGAAAGACATAAAGACATATTGTGAATACTTGTGGAACGAAGTTTACCAGCCATTAAAGACCCCTCTCCCCGGCCCCGCTCAGGCTCAGGCTCAGGCTCGCCACCAACTGGCAGTAGTGGCGGTGCTGCCCTGCGGACCTTGGAGCGGCATCAAGCAGACTGAGGGGGGGTTAACATCACCGGCAGCCAAAACCCAACAGAAGCACCACATTGAAGGTGACATGACTAAAAAAGAAAAGAAAAATGTGGACGGACATTTGAAATATTCTGCTTCAGTCTGTTAAAATGTGGACATTCAGATCTAAATGTAAATATGTCTTCAACTGACTTTCAAGTGCAGCAGTGGAACAAAGTGGGTTTTATCAAATGAATCTCCACTGCTTTCTCTTTATTTACAACATTCCTCTTTTTTGTTATATAGAAATATTCTAGTAATGGCTCCATTTGCCAAAATCTGGTGTGTCAGGCTGTTAATTAAAAAACATGAAAGTCTTCTTTGTGTTTATTCAATAATTAGATGTGTCCTTGAGATTCGTCTCTCCTGCGAAACAAGGCAAACAAAAATAATATCAGACTCGGCTCCATCACAACAATTCAACGGCATGAAATCATATTTTCAAAAGTCAGACTCACAAAAGCACCTGTGGTCACGTCAGAGTGAATTGGATGTTTTTCTAAAAGGTAACATTCACATAAGCATCATGCATGTCAATGTCCAACACTAAATCCATGTCCCGCATGTCCTCCATTTACCTGAGATGAACAGACAGTATAATTGCCAAAGACTGAGTGCATCTGTGCAGTACAGTAAATAATATGAATACTAATAAAGATATATGGAGACAGTGAACGAGGTTATTGAAGTTCTGTTTCCATGTGAACCTTCTATCGGAGCCCTGCTCTCTGCTGCTCCGTCTCTCCTGCAGCTCTAATAGTGGATTAGCCCGAGCTTATAAAAGCTGTAAAGCTCTGGGAATGAACATCGATCTCTGACTATAATGAAAAATAACATTGGACCATCCCTCCCTCCATTTCACTCTCTGCCTCTCTCCCTCTCTCCCCCACAAACACACCAACAAACAAACAAACAGCCTCGTCCTTCCCTTTACCTGACAGCCACGAGAACCATACATCATGTGGCCACGCTGGCTCAAATCCACCTTAAAGGTGATGGGGAGAATTCGCACCGGGGCAGAAAGTGTGCGGTGCGTTTGTGTGTGTGTGTGTGGGGGGGGGGGGGGGGGGCGGGGGGAAAGTTT
>JAFBJT010109766.1:0-11132 GCA_016785325.1 Chascanopsetta lugubris
ATATATATATATATATATATATATATATATAGGGACGTCCTATAAGTAAACATTTCTGCTTGAGGTTGTCTTGACGTGAACAGCAGTCTGAGCAGTGAACATGAGTGCGGGGCTAAAGTCTGAAAGAGGAGGCTGACCCACTGCAGCACTGCCTCACAGCTCATTCTAAGCCTGTGGGGAAAGATAATCTGGCTATCCAATTAGACAGACTGAACAAATCTGTTTTGTTTGGCAGCAGCGGCAGCGATGCACAACACACGCTGTCCAACATGTACTGAAAGCTGAGCTGCCATCATAAATCTGAGTGCTCGGCCGTGACGTCACCAAGGAGAAAGAGACTTTTCTGAGCTTTTTCTCACCTCTAGGTACATTTTACAATAATAAACGATCATATGTAAAAAAAAAAATTAAAAAGTAGTTTAAAAAGACCAATAATCAGCCACGAGTTTGTCTATTGGTGTCCAGAGTTTAAAAGTGTCTAAATTACTATTGTGGTCTATGGGAAAAATGTGTTTTGGGATGCAAAGGGATATTTTGTCGCAGTACCGCAAATGGCCACTGGAAAATATTAACTGCACGTCTGAGAGGAGGTGCTTCATTCTGTTCTCTGAATACATCCGTGGCCTGACTGCTCCTGGCTCCTGGCTCAACCAACAATGGGCAAAGAGGCGGAGCACAGGTAGATTTGGGCTGGGCCCATGGTGCTGACTGAGACGGGAGGGGATGGTAGTCTATGCAGTTTGACTCACTTTTGGATCCACCCTCAAGTGGCCACTCTGTGAACTGCAAGCTTTTCTACTTCAGCCTCATCCGTAAAACCCTGGAGGTTGTAGGATGTTGAGCTTCATTTTTCTAAACAGAAAAAGAGGAAGTGGAAAAACAGGTCCATCCAAACATTGAATCGATGTCTCTCACTGTCTTGTGTCTGTAATCAGTGTCACTCAGTTCCTCCAGCAGCTCCCAAGTCACTTAATTGCAAGTCTTTGCAGATCATTTACTGCGATGTGGCTCTTTGATTCCAGGGGGTGACGGAGGGAGAGGAGGCCGATGTTGAAGACTCTGACACAAAAAGCCCCAGCGCGGACGAAGGGGAACAAGAGGCCGCTGAAGACATGGGAGGAGATGAGGTGGAGGAGTTCAAGCCTGAGGAGGAGGAGGAAGGGAACAAAAAGGAGGAAAGTGCTCTGCTCCATCAGTTCACCAGGACGTCTGTGGAATCCCAGCCCGGCTCCTTGGAGGACATTCGCACCGACTCACCGCCGAACCCAGTGAGCACCATCGAAGTGCCCAAAGACGTGTCTACTGGAGGAGGCGGCGGGAGCCCGATAAGGAGCCGCTCGCCAGCCAGGGTCAAACGTCGTAACCCCAAACAGAACAATATGGAGCTGGATGACTTGTAACAGATGCATCCGAGACTCCCAGAATCCTTTGCTCTGCCGACACGGGGTAGATACACGTAGCTTTAAAAAGACTGTCACCACAAACTCAAAACACTCAACGCACTTTATTGCTCCAGATCTGTTTCTCACGACGTAGGATCACCAAACTTGAAACCTTATATTATTTAACTATAGGAGTTCATTTCCAAATGTGTATGTGTGTATATTTCTGATCTGTTAAAAAAATGTTGTATTTTTGAACAAATATTTTTATGGGTGACCTCTCTGTTTTCAGGCCATCAGGGACTGAATGATTTCTGGAGTCATAAAATTAAACCAATAAGTACCTCAGAGAGAATTTGATAGTGTTTGAAGGGACGTCTGAACAATACTTTGTTGGATCATCTCATTTTTGTCTTTTATTTCCTTCACACCCATGTTGCTGCAAGTCATCAGTTGAAAAGTATTTTATTCTGAAAGCTTCCTAATCTGATTACCTTTAAAGAAAACTTTAGGTATGAGCTGTGCTATAGCATCAATACCTGGATCTGGCTTCATATATAAAGTCCAGATTCTAGAGTTCAAGTCTTCTTCATTTATGCTGCAATCTGTGTTTTAGCATCTTTATCAGATTACCTTTGCAGTGATTGTACCTCATTATATTCTCAAATGACTGTGAACCTAAATGTGGCAGGAATGTCTATGCTCCTCTCCAGGAGGCAGCAGAGTGAAGTGAGGTAAAGACTTGCTGCTGTTTTCCTTATAGGTGTGTGTGTGTGTTGCACGCTGTAGTGTAGATTCAGATGGGGCTTGTATGATCAGCCATGTGGAACAACAGCGTGAAGCGTGTTACTGAGGCCTTACTGTATCCATGGTTATATGAGGGTAGATCGACAGAAAGCAGGAGGAGGAGGAGGAGGAGGAGGAGGGATCACAGCTAATTGGTCGTCTTTTGTTTCCTGGTGTCTCCTGTAAAAAGCTGTTGCTCTTTAAAAATGCTGGAAATCTATGAATAGCAATGTTATTCTCTCATTTAAACCCAAACTGAGCTGACTTAGTCCAATGTGGGGTACCAGGAGGGGGTGTGTGCCTATGCTGCTATTGGTCTGTTTGACTGTCAATCAATCTGTGAAATCACCAAGTGAACATCATGTACTTAGAGAGCAAAACTAATACAAATAAAGCTGATTAAAATAAATTACATTCCACGACTGGTGTCTTCTATATTTCAAACCTAGGAAGGCATGTGTGTCACATATGGTTGCTATGGTTACGCTGGATGTGATGCATGTATGCATGTTATGAATCCTGCAGTGTGCTCATGTAAATGTGCTCATGCTCTCTGATCTGCAGCTCTGATGTAGACTTTACCGCCCTGAGCTTCCTCCCCACTGCGCACGCCTCGGAATCCAAATGTGTTGTCCAAAGCTGCTCAACCGCTCTCAAGATACACTCACACGTCACTCTAATCCCTTACCTGTGAGTGTGTGTGCATGTGTGTTTGTGCGTGTGTGTGCGTGCGTGTGTAGAGCCATAGAGGGATTGAGGTTGACTTACATCACGCGGACTGTTACAGAGGAGCATGTACCTGTGGAGGCTAGTTACGAAACATTGTTTAATAATGCCCAAAGTATCCATTTTGAACAAGTAAACAGAATTTAACATTTATATTTAATTCATTAAAAAAAATATATATTCAATTCATTGATTTAGTTTTAAATCTAATTAATAAATGTAAATCATTCGTGAATATTAAAGTATAATATTGTGGATGCACTATTTTCTATTATTGTTTTCATAGAATATATGTTTTAACTTCTGAGCAAATGTGCAACCCTGCCCTCCGGTGCTCAAACATGGTACTGCAATTAAGGCCTCAAGGTGCACACGGTCGAAGACAAGCAGGAGCAGTAAACAGGGATATCTGACCTTTGCCCTCTGCACAGTGGAGACAGCAGATTGACTTGACACGGCTTGTCAGTCACGAGAGCCACGCCTCCACGGCTTCCCTTATGATTGGCTGTTCCTCCAAGTGGGCCTCTGCCTCGGAGAGAGTGCAGCCAGTCAGGAGGCAGAGCAAAGCCAGGGGGACCACCTACACACACACACACACACACACACACACACACACACACACACACACACGTATAAAGTGAACATAACACAGAAACTCACTCTCCATCTGTGTACATGAATCACCCTCTCACCGTGGTCCTCTCTCGGGCAGCATGTGTGTGTGTGGTGACATCAGAGGACATGATGTCCCCTGTCAGCTCGTCCACTCGGTAGATCGCCTTCAAAAGAGCAGCCTCACATTTGGGCTCAGCGTGACCGGACAGTTTCTAGAGGGGAGGGCGAACGAATGAACGAGTGAATCAAGGAGGCGCTTCAAGCGTGATTCATGTTGCATGGAGGCTGTGATTGTGTATGAACCTGGAGTAAACGTGTGGCTCTGCGGTACAGTTTGCTGTTGGTGACCTGCACGTCGATCATGTAGTTCTGGTAAACCTTCCCCTTTAAGATATGAGCCCCGGTGCTCACAGCGTTCAGCACCAGCTTAGTGGACAGCTCCCGCTGCTGAGAGAGAGAGAGAGAGAGAGAGAGAGAGAGAGAGAAAGAGAGAGAGAGAGAGATTTGATTTTCAGAATTGACTTTATTTAGACATCATGTCACATCATTTTCATTTAGTGTCTAAAAACAGTTCAGCGGAACAAAAGAAACCAAAACATTTTCATAAATAAATAAATAAATAAATAAATAAATACAAACAGAATCACAACAGGTAATCAGCAACCTGAAGGCCTCCGTCCTTCTCGGCTGGTGAGAGAGAGAGAGAGAGAGAGAGAGAGAGAGAGAGAGAGGGAGGGAGGGATCGAGTTCCTGTGAAATTCTATAAGTATGATTTGCAGAACATGAGGGATAAAAATCAATGAAGTAAAAAGGAGAGTTTTAGTATTTAAGAGTATTTACTGCTCTGTAAAGCACTGGAGGGCGGAGGCCAAAGAAAACAAGAGCAAATGAGGCAATACAGTTATTTATCATGCTCCACTGAGTCACTGAATCAGTGTGTGTGTGTGTGTGTGTGTGTGTGTGTGTGTGTGTGTGTGTGTGTGTGTGTGTGTGTGTGTGTGTGTGTGTGTGTGTGTGTGTGTGTGTGATGTACCATGCGCACAAAGCTGTCGGAGGCAGATGAGGGCCAGGTGATTTTCAGTGAAGATAAACACAGCTTATTGATGTGGTCCTGCAGAACACAGTGAGAGATGGATGTGAGACAGGCAGACAGGCAGGCAGGCAGACAGACCGATAGATAGATGGCCAGACAGATACTTGTCGTGCAGCAGCAGCAGCAGCAGCAGCAGTGTCTCCATCAGTCCGATGATAGACGGCGTGGAGGTTGGACGTCTGCCCTCTCACCATGTTTGCTAACTTCACCACGTCATCAACATCATCTGAGGAATGGAGCGTTTCATCACAGCTGCTACATATATTTCTTTACTTTATTTTCTAACTGCGCAAACATGGAGAGGAACTCGCCGGTGTGCGTGTAGAGGAGCAGCACAGTGTCCTGGGTGTTGAGACCAGGCAGGACGAGATGTCGAAAATCCTCATGTGAGATGCAGAACTGAGGACCCTGGAGGACGGAGGCATCATGGTGTTACCCTCCGCGTTATGATAAACACAGACCTCAGTATTTTTATTATTATCGCACAGTTCAAAATCCCTCAATTTAGCAGCTGTGAGTCATGGCATGACGTCAGGTTTGGAGTCTGGGGGCTGATGTCAGAGCAGATCAAATTACACCCACACGCTCCTCATGAGCTGATTTGTTAAATTCTTAATCACCGACATTTCAGGATGTTTTTTTTTTTTTTGCTCTTCAAGTGTTTGCCACTTCTCCGCTCATGAATATTTATCAAAACTCAGAGGGAGAAAAAGCATTTCAATTACTTCCTCACAGCCTCATACCTGCACCGTCAGTTCATTTCACGTTCAATGTGAAGGATGAGAACATTTCGAATGCCACGCACCTAGCTGATGCGTCATCCCGCCTCAGAAACACACTCACAAGTCGTCTGTTTCTCCTCTGATCTATTTTGGACCATGTGGCTGTCATAAGAGTGTGAGTATCCTTTACGTTTTACCTCTAAACTGAAACATCCGAACTTAAGTTAAAGCAACACTTTGTTGTTTCTTCTGCACAACTGCACCATTTAAAAAAATAATCAAATTAATTCTTTTTTTAACGTTGTGGCTGACGGTTGGAAAAGGTGGAAAAACTTGCAGTTCATAGAATGGCCACTTGAGTCAATCCCCATACAGTCCCATAGGAAAATGTTCAACTTTAGAGGTGAATGAATTATCTTTAAAGCCTGGTACAAACTACAGCTTTGGTCTCTATCAGTCACATTTGTTCCCATAAAATGTTGAATTCGTGCACAATTAAGGGCGTGGTCACTCTAATGACACCTGGGCCGACCTATCAGGTCCTGTGCTCCGCCTCTTTTCCCATTTTTGAATGAATCAGACAGTAGGCGGAGTTGTGTATGGGTACAATGAACCGGCCACTTCAAGCCTCATCAGCAAATTTATGGAACAACAGCACAGTGCTGATTTCAATAAAGGAAAGATTATTTTACAGATTGATTTACACATCGAAATAAATGGCATTCAAAGTCAAACAAAATGAAAAAGGTGGTGTAATGAAGCAGCTGAGTCTGATGAATTAAAAGAAGCCATGGCTGAGTTTCATGTCTCAGGTGCAGTGGGGCGTATTCCACGTTAATCCCTCACAGGGTTAATCTGAAAGTCATGTTGCAGCAGAGAAGCTGGATTTCTACTCTAATTGAATCTTAGTGGATTTGAAAAGATTTTAATACTTGTGCAAAACCCCGGAAGGATTTTGCTGAGGCCTTTAAGATCCACACGCTTTTTTCACGCTCCACATTCTGACATGTCAACATGTAAAAAAGAAATGTGAGGTTAAATTCCTGTTTGCAGTTTGTGCTGTGAGACTAAACCGCTGGCAGCAGCAGCAGCAGAAGAAGAAGAAGAAGAAGAAGAAGAAGAAGAAGAAGAAGAAGCTCTGTTCATTTCCCCTGAATGTTTTCAGTCTAAAGGACAAAGTGACGGTGCACTGTGTCTTTTGTTCTGGATTAGTCATAATTTCCATCATTCGCTCACGCTAATTGAGTTCCATTGTTTAAAGAGTTTCCTTTCACGTACCAGTGACGTTAAGGGACCCTCCTCATTGTTCAGCTGCTCGTATCCTCCGCTCACGAAGCCACGGACGTCCTCGTAGTCTGACAAACACACACATTCATTGAATATAATGGAAGTTACATAATAAATGAATTATTGCACATTTTGATGGGAAAGAAAAGAAAATGAGAGTCACCCGCTCCGAATGTGGGGTCACACTCGCTGGCGTCCATGAGGCCGAGCGCAGCCAGCGAGCCCCAGCCCAGATAACACACACGCCTGCTACATCGGAGACTGAGGCAGCAGGAAGGAGATAAGGAAGTGAGGAAATCTCTGGGAAAGTCAAATCAAAGCACGTGTTGATGTTTCACCTCCGTCCAGCTCCTTCCACCAGAGCAGCGATCCCCTCGCTCTGAGCGTAGGTCATATTCACAGTGTCTTCATAGGCTCTGATGTGCTCCATAATCCCCCTGGTGGACAAGCAGAAAGTGCAAATGAGAGACCAGGGGTGTCCACACAGCGGCCGGAGCTCCATTTTTGATTGGACTGCAGTAAATTGCAAGAATATAATGGAATGTGGCCCACACATGACTGTACTGTATTTCTGCATTCTAATACTAAGTGGAGCTACTGCTTCATTGGACAGACCTGACTCACTAGGCAGACACATTCAAACTATCACATATACTAATATAGCTGTACGCTACTGAAGCCCAACTCGTGATGTAGGCTGTTTTTATTTACGAAAGCATATTCAATGATAAAGCATAACTTACCAACATTTGAAATATTTTATATTTACAATGGGGAAAGAAAATAGTTCTCATATACAAGCACCACTTCATTGGATATAGAAAAGAAGTCAGTCTGGTGTTGGATATGGCTTGGTTTACACTCCAGTCTTGCCACTACTCCACTAAACTGTAACAACACTGTCACATCATCTCTTCTCTGCGCTGACCTACACAGGTCAGCAACACACAATGGAAACACAATGAAAACACTGGTCTCCCTTTACAGTTACACAGGAGCACTTCAGTGCTGATGTTTAAGCTGTGGCCTTAGAGGGTGAGGAAGGTGTGAGTTTACAGTGTGGGAGCGACGCTCTCCACTCCAGGGGGCTGGACATGTGAAAAGCCTGTGGCTATGGTGAGAAGTGTGGAGCCAAAGAGGCACTTAGGAAATCACATGCTGGGTGCAGAGATGTGAGGTCGCATCGGGACTCAATGGAGGATGGAAAGGAGGTGAAAGTGCACTTTCACACACAATCTATGTTTGAAAATGTTGAATTGTTCCTTTAAGCTCCATTTCAACTGCAATGAAAAGACAAATATCACCTACTTGTGCGTGACAGGTGTGTTTGAGAAGGCGGCGGCGTGAGCAGCAGACAAGAGGACGTCCAGGAGTATCTTTGTAGCGCTGCCCCCCTTCATCCTAGAGGACCCACTGATGGCTTCAGGCTACACACACACACACACACACACACACACACACACACACACACACACACACACACTGGCTGGAGAAGTGACACACAATCCAACTTTGATACAAATGCAACCCGAAGACTTTGCGATACAGAGGAAGTTCCAGTGTGTGTGTGTGTGTGTGTGTGTGTGTGTGTGTGTGTGTGTGTGCTGGAGCGTAATGAGTCCTACCCCGAGCACTGGGTTGATGAGGAAGGCCTTTCCGCTTCTCTCCCGCATCCCATCGACCACACTGCGAAATGTGAGGGCGGAGCCAGGTGTCGCCTCATCCCTGCAACCAACAGTGGCATTTCAGAGCAAACTGCATCATTTAAGAATGGTTTCGGGGGTGTGATACATACAAGGCGCCAGTGTCCTCACTTGGCTTGATGCGCAGGGTTGAAGCCGATGAGAACGGCGGTGTAGACGTCCGGATGCTTCAGGCAGAAATCCAGCTGACCTGCCACGAATGGGGCCTGGAGGTAGATGCATTTTAAAGTGCGTGTACTTCTCGGGGTGATGTTAGAATGGAGACGAAAAGCAGTGGCGTCCTCACAGATAATCCACAGGAAATGCCGACGAACAAGACCCGCCTCTTTCCCTCACACACCTGCAGAGCAAAGACAACATGGCATGTTCAGATACTGTTATTAAAGAAGTCACGTTAAGCTACTTTTCACCCTTTATCTCGCAGACGTCCTGACGAACTAATTGTTGATTGGACTGTAAAGGTCAAAACGATACGCTGTTATCGCTGCTCTCTCCAGTCTGTTTTGGCCTTCCCAAAAAAAGGCTCTGCTTTGAGGGGGGCAGAGCTGCTCCCTGACCTGTCAATCACCCCCTTCTGCTCTTCTCTCACAAGGTTGGCTGCTCGACCACGGATCTTCATGCTTTGAGTCACATGATGCTCCGACACTGTGAGAGCTTGGGGCCTTCCAGGTGAGAAGACATTAATGGCAATGTTTCAATAGAATTAACTGCTATTTCAAATGTGTCCACTGGGGGTTGTACACAACACTGTTAGGCAGTTGCCCTCGTGTACACGGAGCTTTTACTTTGAGCTTGCATTGTGCAGTGCACCTTCAACACAAGGGTAAGAGCGGCCACGGGAGAACCAGGCAGTGGACCGGGGGAAACGCGCAGACCGTACCTGGCAGCGGCCTCACCTATGGGGGACGTGGGTGGGCCGAACTCCCGCTGCTTTTCCTGGAAGTCATCATTACCTAACAATGTGACTGTCAACCTTATCTTACACTTGCATTCGCCAGTCCTGGCGCGCACCCCCCTCTACAGTGCACCTTCACCACGAGCGCCCAGGGGAGAACCGGGCAGTGGACCGGGGAAACCTGCAGAGATACCCGGGAGCGGCCTCACCCACGGGGGTTGCGGTCGGGCCGAGCTCCCCCCGGTTTTCCTGGAAGTCATCGTGCCCTGAAAATGTGACCAAGTATAAACCCGGTCACCCATGGTGCACCCCTCATCTCCATGGCTGCTTCAGCACGAGGGTAAGAGAGGACATTGATAGAACCAGGCGAGGGGCCAGGAACCTCGGAGAGCGTATCTGGCTGCAGCACCACCACCTAGGGCGGGTGTGGGTGGGCCGAGCTCCCCTGGGTGGTCCTGGAAGTCATCAATTTATGTTGTGACTGTACTGCTCTGACCCACTTGCGATCAAATTGGGCTGTGTGAGGCCCCCGAACTAAAATGATTTTGACACCTTTGAAAGAGTGTGTTGTTTCAATAATATGACTCCTTAAATACGAATACACATCACACACAACAATGTCTCCCACCTTCTTCAGACTGAGTGTGCCCATTGCAGCGTCATCCTCAGGGGCTTCCTGGGAGGAGAGCAGGGCTCTAGGCAAAAGCACAGTGGAGGACGATGCTGAAATGTGTCACAGTGGATATCAATGAAATGGCTTTTCTACAATGTTGACATACGAATATTTCTAAAATACAGCTACATGTGTATTTTTGATCATATGAAAGCGATCAACCTGTCTCCTCCTGCGATGATGTAGCAATAAACTGGATTCTGGTTCAGCCTCTTCAGCTCCATGTTGAAAGATGACTTACACACACAATACACACACCACATACAGCACGGGAAGTCATTATACAGGAAATGACTTCACTGTCTCACCAAGAGAGACAATTCCAAAGAAATTAACTTTAATTAATGACTTTTTATAGTAAAATAAAATTAATTTTAAGCAGGCACAATTCTTACCGCCATGAGAAAAGCCAGTCGACCTGAGGTCCCACATCCACTCAGCACCACCAGGCTGCCCTGTGGATCCTGTTGAAGATGAACAAAGATCCACTGTTACCCCTCTCCTGACACACACACACACACACACACACACACACACACACACACTCACACACACACACAAACACAGGAAGGCAAAGAGAGCCCACCTTTAGAATAAGCTCCACCCTCCTTGCAACCTCCATCACTGTTTCCACCACTTGGTCACTCAGAAGCCGCTGGAGAAGAAATATAGAAAAAAAAAAGATATCCTTTTACAGTTCTGAAGAAAATATAATGTTTACAGTCACACACGTGTACCTTGTACGTTCCCTCAGTCTCTTCCTGAAACATCTGGGCGTCACAGGCCTGTAACATCCTCACGATGCCATTGGCTGAGGCTGTGTCGATGTCACGGGTGAGGGGGTTGGACTTCTCTGAGACAGGAAGTGCTGACTCATAATCTGGGGACTGCGAAACGCACAATACCAACATGGAGAATCACTCAACATGCTGTAATCTCAAATCAGAGCACTGGATTTATCTTACCTCCCATTCACGCATGGCGGAGGGACTGTGGCTCCAGTCTGATCCTGCCATTGTGCCACAGATCTGTCCTTTACTGATGATACCAGTGTGTCTGCGTCCCTGTGTCTTTGTGTCTCTCCACACGCGTCCCCCTCTGCTCTGGTGCACAGGCTGGGAATGAAAAGCACAAAGTTCACTTAAGGACCTTTGAGACCGAGGAGTGAAAGGAAGTCTGGATCTCTGTGACACACGCACACACGCACACACGCACACGCACACACACACAGACTGTCGCGCGCAGGCTCC
>JAFBJT010109766.1:13147-54594 GCA_016785325.1 Chascanopsetta lugubris
GTTGAAACAAGATCCAAAGATTAGGATCAATAAAAGATAGCAAGAATCTTTTTATGCTTTTATGTGTATTAAAAAGCCTGTGGCGGATATTGTACATCACTCCACTGTTTTCTGTGGTGATGACAATGTTCATGTTGCCCGTTTTTTTTTGAGTAAATTTTATTCTGAGTGGCTTTAAAATAAATTTGACATTAAACGAATCCAAAGCTGTATAGAAACCTTGCTTTAGATATATCGTTTAGTAGGAGACAGGGAGACTTAAATGAGCAGGGAGGAGGGCTCATAGCGACTTTGAAGGATGACGTCGACCTCCAGAGGATTCACCACAAATGGGGGCAAAATTAAGTCTAGGTCTATTTTGTTGTGTCAGCAAAATAGATAACAGTGGAAGAATAGCGGTCCTTAAAGCAACATGCAGTTATGTGGGTGTGCACGGTATGCAAATGTAAAATTGTGAAAACAAAGTAAAAAGCGAAAATGTATAATGTTTAAGAATAACGTTATAGACTGGAGGTGGATCAGGTGTATATATGAAGCGTCCACAGTAAATGGTGCAGCCTGCAGCCTCTCTGCACCCTCAGCTGTTAAACAGGCTTGAACTCCTCTGACCCTCAGTGACACTTGTCTGTGTGTTTGTCGTTCACGGCAACAGTGACATCTAAGACCAACGTCACTGTCTTTGACTCAAAGAAGACGAACCCCGACGAATCACACAACACCGAACAGAGAATTCCATGGCTAAGCTTTTTAAATCCCTGCATCATCAAAGTACACAAACGCCACCCTGTTTGCTTTGCGTAACATACCCGGTGTGTGTGTGTGTGTGTGTGTGTGTGTGTGTGTGTGTGTGTGTGTGTGTGTGTGTGTGTGTGTGTGTGTGTGTGTGTGTGTGTGTGTGTTTGGGTGTGCACTCACACCCACACACACACACACATACACACACATACACATACACACACACATAGTCACACATGAGGTGATAAACATCACATGTACACAAAGTTATTCCATGTGTTACACAAACAGTGATGTGCAACAGGTGGCAGCAGCTTTGCCACATATACAGTACTTATTAATTATTAGTATATACATAATGAGTGTCCACTTATTAGGAATGACCATGGAGGCTTATGCAATGTGTATACAAGATGGACTTTGACGATAGGATGACAACATTAGGGGTGCAGGGGTAAATATTACAGCAGGACTTTTGCATTGCAAAACACTAGATTGGGTGTACCTAATAAAATGGTCACATATACAGCACATAATAACAAATATGCAAATTCATTTAAATGATGCTATTTGTTGAGCGCTTTGCAGTAAATGTATTTACCTACACTCTCAACTTTACAAACTATGCATTTTAAATATATATTGCAGTACTATAGTACATATAATGTGTGATATGACTGAGACGAGACTCGAGCCTGTGACATCATAACAAGGCTGTCACTTTAAACCTCTGCAGTATTTACATGGGAATACATATATACTTATTCTGTGTACAACATTTATTTTTTATAATACTTTTCATACAGTATATTAGAGGTTTTTTATACTTACTACCTTTTTAGATTATATATTCATACTTGTAATGCTGCTGTAATAATGCACATGTCTCCACAGTTGGACTGTTAAGGGATTCTTTTATCTTATCTTATTGCATCCTATTTAATCGCATTGTATCAGATCTCCTTTGAACTTAACGGACATGCACCATCTACTGAGGAATTCTAATGATTATATGATTTTCCCTTAACTTAAGACAAGCAGAATCCCATTCATAGAACCCTTAGCTCAACAATGAGCCCTGTAGCACAGTAGTAGTCAGGCCTGTGTGATCCCAGCTAATAGGTGCCATTGCAACATGAAGGCTAAAGTTACTGTGGTTCAGCTCAGCATGGAAACATCCTCCTCCTGCACATTTCACACTCGCTGCTGCTGCTGCTGTCACTGCTGCTGCTGCACAGAGGACATTGTATTATTCTGAAAGCCATGTGAACATTTTTCCATATTCTGCGGTTCTTGCTCCACACGCAGAAAACACACATAAATAATCAAAACAAACAATGGCAGTGAGGCTTTAATGTGCTACTCTGAGTCGTGTCGCTCACTTTTAACGGAAACCAAAAACCACATCTATTTCAGCATCAGGGTTTGGGGTCTACATGCAGCAGAGGGCGAGGGAGGGGGGGGGGGTAATTATTTTGGAAGATTCAAGAAAGCCAGTGTGATTGTGCTTTGAATCAAAGCCACAGACCCATACAGTGTCAATCACTCCAAGGATAGTATAAGTATGAGCAATAACAATCTAAATTGATGACGTCATTCATGGTCTCACCACCTTTGACAGGTTTACGCAGCTCACATGCGTCAAATCCTCTGCAGGACAAAAGACTGAACCTTCCAGCATCCGATTGTCTTGAACATCTCTGCCACTCTGTGGCCAAACCCAAACTCCCCATTTCTCCCTCTGAAGGCTTTTTACAGCTTCAAACCAGCTTCTCATTCACTAACGTGGATCACGCACATTATCGTGCGTAAACTGATTCCCACGTGGAGACGTTTCCTTTAATGATGATGCACCTCGGTGTCAACCTGCATGGCTTTTTACGCACGAATTACGCGCGAGGGTGCGATTTTACGCACGAATGAGATTTTATGCATGTATCGGTGGATCAAAAGTGATGTTTTACGCACACCAAAGCATAAAAACAGACTTTACGCATATTAAAGGTGCGATTTTACGCACATCAAAAGATAAAAAGTGCAATTTTACGCGCGTAAAACTGGAGAAAGTTGGATTTTACGCATGGATGACAGGCGCAAACGTGAACTCAGTCCAATTTACGCAGTTCACCTCTTGAATGCGCAACCCTGCCACAGTGTAAACAAGTTAAACTCCGCTCTTTGGATGCGTCAAACTTTACCGAACCGGCGTCTCATGGAAGCAAAGGGGGCTGCGGAACCAGGAGGGGAGCCACGTCCTGGTGCTGGGTGCCCAGCAGCTGATTAAAGGCGCAGTTAGTTAATTGGCGCAGACTTACAGGTAGCTGCCGCTCGTCAGGATGAGGAAGATCTGCGGGTAGTAGACTGACAGCAGCACACTGCGCGACGAGAACAGGATCATGATGACATTGAGCAGATGGCCACGTTTGGGCGAGACGCAGAGAAACGAAGAATAAAAAAATTCCTTTAAGTCCTCTTTGGGTTTGGAATGTGAAGAAAATGAAGAAGGTGCGGTGGTGCTTTACGCAGCAGCAGTAGTTGTGGGAGCAGCAGCAGCAGCAGCAGCGGCAGCGGCGGCTCCGAGCTCCCGGGTGCGCCGTGATGTGTGCGTTGAGATCGGCTCTGTCATCTCTCTCAGCGGCGCGGGCTGACTGCGGGCTCCTGAGCTGGGACTGATGATGATGATGAGGCGGAGGATGATGATGAAGATGATGAGTTTTAGGGATCTCGCCCTGGCAGAGAAAGTGGCTCTCTCCTGCTCTCTCATGAGAGTCGCGGCTGCCATTGGGCAGAGAGAGAGAGGGAGAGGGAGAGAGGGAGAGACAGAGAGAGAGAGAGAGAAAGAGAGAGAGAGAGAGAGAGAGAGAGAGAGAGAGAGAGAGAGAGAGAGAGAGAGAGAGAGAGAGAGAGAGAGAGACGATGATATCCGCCCACTTTGCCACGGCGGGACAATGGGGTGACACTGATCCGATCCCCGTTGGACGTGCGCGAGGTTTTCATTCATACACCCCCCCCCCTCCATCCACACCCACACACACACTCACTCACACTCACACACACACACACACACACAACACACACACACGCGCACACGCACACACGCACCAACCATCCAACCCCAAAAATAAACAAACAGACGCTGGCTTGGCCTCACTTCATAATCGCAGCTCCATCAGCGCGTCACTCTGAATCAACAGCAGTCACATCCCATAATACTCCTGTATATCAGTGGGACTACTTTAAAAACAGCCTGCTATTCCACTTGTTCTGTGGACACGCACAGATAAAGCGTGTCGGTGGTCCTTATTACTTCCTGTGGTCAGACTATAATATTCCTATAGGCGTATGCAGTGCTGAGCTCTAAAGGCCTGTAATAGTCAAGTACTCATTTTGCGACCCTGTCGTAAAACGGTGCAGTATAACTTTCCCTCACAATGCATTGACTGCTACAATAACTATAATCTACATGAAAAGTTGCACAGGAGTTCTTCTGTTGTTTTTTGTTGTTGTCCGAGATTGGATCTAATGCGCAGGGGAATCAAATACCAAGGAGCTTAGTGGAGGGAATAGCAGAGCAGAGGGGGGCCTTTTATCGGACCATGCATCGTGACGCTCACTCAACACCTGCAGGCTCCAGCCACTCTGAATGAAGAGGGTGCCTTGACAGATTTAGGCGGGTGAGGAGAGGGGTAGGGTGGGTGGGGGTCAGGTGTGGGAGGTAGGTGCCCCCCCCCCCATCCTAAACCATACCTGGGCTGTATATGACGTCATGTGATATGAGCATCACCTTGAAGTCAGTTTACACGCTTCACTCCACATGAGGTTCTCATGGATAAGATAAGAAAAACACGGTGGATGAATGGATGAATGAATGAATAAATAAATAGATGATTGTAAATAAAACAGTAACGACGACAACAGTAATAACAATAATAATTTTGTAATCCATGAATATCAATAAGTATAATAATGCTAACAATTCTAATATCACAATAAATCAAATAAATAAATGGATAGTGATTCATGCAGAATTTATCATGCTATTCTTACCTGTTGAATTTGTGTAAAAAGTTTTAATAGGCCTGTAGCTACATTGAAGATTACAATGTTATATAGCTCTAGCGTCAGTGGATGACCATTGAAAGTCAACATGTATCAATTTGACCGAGTCAGAATTGCATAATAATGTAAACAACAACAATAATCCTGCACATGCATGATGCACAAAAACAACAACAACAAAGCAATAGTGAATCTAATGCATGGGGCCTTGAGAGACGGAGGCTGTGGAGAGGGGAGGAAGGAAGGACGGAAGGAAGGAAAGAAGGAGGGAAGGAGTCGCTGTGTGTTGACTGTATCAAGGTGAGCTGCTGTTGCAAAACAGGTGAGAACCTCGGCGAGCGGTGGAATGTGGAAATACAACTCAGGCTGCTCCGCCGCTGTTAGCGCAGGTATGTGGGGCTGAGGCTGGATCCTGGCGCGGAGACTGCGGCTCAAATGATCCGCTGCCACAAAGGAGCAGGAGTCTCCTGAGGTGAACTTAATACCCCACTCACCACCTCCACCCCCTCTCCCATACGTGGATCCATCATGCTAGTCTGATGGCACGAGACTTTTACGCACAACTTTTACGCACGCGTAAATATGCGCAATGCTTAAAGGCACCTGCTGTTTTTTGTTGTTGGTTTTTTTATGCAAGAGAGGTCAGTGGCCATCCCATAATTTCCCTCATTTTCGTGCATGTGAGCGAAACATGATAAACAAAAACACTCACCCGAGCCTGAGGTAGAAGATGCAGACACACAGCAACACGTTGACGCTCCGCTGTCGGAGGGGCTCGTGCATGATCGATGCCACTCAGTCCAGTGGGCCATGCACCGTATAAGCTGTTTGGTTCGATTCCCCCCCACAATTCACATGGGCACGTCTCACCCCGCGCGTTAACCCTTCCAGATGCACCGCCTGGTTTCCGCGACGTCGAGCCGAGGCGCCTCAGACACGCTCGGCCAAGTCTGATCCATGGTCCGGCGGTGGCACAGGTGAGATGCTGTCTGCCTGGGTGTGCAGGTGAGGGGCGGAGGCGGGGGTGGCACAGAAGTCCAGAGAGGGGGAAACTGGGGCAGGGTGGTCGTAGCTACCTGCCCAGGTGCTCGGAGGAAGCGCGTCCTCACTCCTGAACCACTTCCTGCAGCCAGAGAACCAGCATTTCCTGCTGTGATCGATCAAACCTGTGCATGTCCCCCAAAATCCTCTCTTACTCTCTGAACTCCTCGTTTCCACCTTCCATCAGCCCCAGGTGTAAACTGGTGCAGGTAACAAAGGGCTCCTCCCCCCTCTCCTCCTGTGTGTGTGTGTGTGTGTGAGAGAGAGAGAGAGAGAGAGAGATAGGGGGAGAGAGAGAGAGTGTGGAGGGAATGGGACGGGCTCTGCAGTGCTGCGCTCTTGCACGTGTAGTTGTTGCACAGAAAACTAAAAGCAAACCAAGTGAAATGTCCCTTTTATAGGCCTGTGCTGCTCACAACAACAGTGGGTATGTGCCCCACCACTCGTGTGTATGTGTGTGTGTGTGTGTGTGTGTGTGTGTGTGTGTGTGTGGGGCGGGGGGGGGGGGGGGGGGGGGGGGGGGGGGGGGGGGGGGGGGGGGGGGGGGTTCCCCACGCGGCCTGCACCACAACAGTGAGGCCTATAAAGTCAAAGAGAGACGAGGAATGCAGCTGTGAGAATTAAAAACGGTTGCATGACTGATAATGACTAATACTAATGATCATGGCGTCATGTGTCAGAGGCTCTGATTAACGGTGCACTGCAAGATTCAAAGGCATTAATATTACAATGAATGGGGGGTAAAGGGGGGAAGAGGGGAGGGGAGGGGTGAGTCCGGATGATGGGAATTTTGTGCAGATGTGAAGGAGACAGAGTCAGGTCCACTGGGAGCTGTGGTTCGACGGAGAAGACGCCCTCTGGTGGCAGCTAGAGACACTGGGCTCCAGTGAGACATAATGACATTTAACCACAGGGAGACTCGGAGGGAGATCTTTAAAAAAAATAAATCAATCTGAAATTATTTCTCTTATTTGCCATTTTGTGACAGCATTTTTTGTTGAGTTTAATTTTCATTATATTGTCATTATCTACATGTCAGTCTGTTTTTACCTTTGAGTTGATTATGATAAATACATTGAATAATTGTAAATGTTGTTAATCCATATGAAGATCCAGGAATTGATAATGCAGTGTGATTAATAATACTCTCAATACACTTAACACTTATTACAAAATTCAATACAATATAACACAATACAATACAATACAATACATTATTAAAAAAAACCTTAGCTGACATTATTCTTTTAAGTAATTACTATGTATTTATTTATTTTGCAGTATTACCACAGTTAAATCTACTACTTTGCTCTAATGTCTATAAATATGAAATTCAATCAATTATTAAAACCAATTGATGTACTTTTCAAATTTTTTGTTCTGCATCATCAAAACAGTATGTGTATTTACTTCATTTCTAATTCATTCGTAGTATTTGGCATCTTCCTTTAAGATATTCACAGGCTCTTTGTACATATCATGTAGTTCTCGTTTACACTTAACTTAATGTTACTGAAATGGAATTCAGATAGGGTGCCTTAGATGTTGTGCTGTTTTATTAATGTCACAACATTTTTTCGTTGTTGTTGTTGTTTATTTTAATTTGGTTCATTTCCAAGAGAACATCTCAGAAACCGGTGAACGTGTCGTAATGATGATTTCATAAACTAAAATTACAGACATGAGCGATCTGAGCCCCATGAGACGTCGTGGACCACGAGAACCAGACGAAACCACAGAGACCTTTGTTTCGAGACGACGTGGTTTTCGGGCCTTTTCCTTCAAAACATGCCCATCAAAAAATTCCAGCTGGATCCGAGGAGCAATGAAAGTCACTGGGTCCAGGATGACATAAAAAAAAGACATGCATTTGATGTCTGGCCTGTAAACGATGGGCTTGTTTGTCATGGCGGAGGCCTGGGCGGGGATTAGTTTAATTAAAATCTTCAAAGCACCGTTTTATGAAAGCTGGACTCCGACCAGGGACAGTGTGCGTCAGCGTTATTTGTCACCCGCCATTGTCGTTACATAGACGGACATGTCGTGCACATCCACGGCCGCCTGTTACATTGGAGTGCACGCTAACGCACAGTTAGCACGCGTGCAGACTCACAAATCAGCCTACAGTGGGTGGTATGTGGAGGATCTCATTGTCTATTTCAGTTCAAAAAGCCGAGGCGGAGATGGGAGCGCGCAGGTCAGCGAGGACAAATCAATCTGAGGAGCTCATACGCCGCATCGCCGCCATTGTAGTTGATGTATTACAGTTTTAATATGGCCGCCGCCGCCGTCCTTCCTGCTCGCTACTTACCCTCGTGCTCGCTACTTATCCTTTCCTTATGGGGCTTTTCCACTAGCACCTCCTAGAATCTACACTTACAGTGTTGTAGGTTAGATCTTAGGTTATAGTACCTTGGTACCATCTACTTTTACATGGCTGGGGTTCCAATTTAGCTGAGTCATGCTGAAAATATGATGTCAGCAGAATGCTGGCCCCTGGTTGGCCAGGAAGTGATGTCACGGGATGAGAAGGAGCCACATACGGCCCACTTTGATCTCAAGTGTCTATCCATAAACAACAACGACACCAAATATCTCCCTTTGTTCTTGTGCAAAAAGGTACATGTGCATTTAAAGGTGCAGAGTGTAAGATTTGGTGACATCTGTTGATGAAGTTGCATGTTGTTTCCTTTACCTCACCTTCCCTTTTCGAGCATGCAGGAGAACCTATGGTAGCCCTCGGTTGTCATTAAAGCTCAAAAATGTTTAGAAAGTCCACTCTTGGCTACTGTAAAAACATGGCGGCCCCCAGAGGGAGGACCTGCTTCCGATGTAAATATACATTAAAGGGCTCATTTTAGGGTAATGTAAAAAGCCATTGTACAAGTGATTATACAGTACATTCGTAACAATGTCAACATATAATTAGTTTGTAATAATATTTTTACAGATGGAAGTTACCTCGAATCTTACGCACTGCACCTTTAATGAAAATACTCTGCATTGACATTTATTTATGTATTCATTTGTTTATTTATCAGGGACAAAGCAATAAACATTGATCAAATCTGATGTGTTGCACAGAGAGTATATAGCATTTAAGCTAAACTCATAATACATGAAAATGTCCGTTCTCAATATAACCAATCACAAAGGTTGTTTTTTTAAACAATTTTGCGAAACCATCCTGCGGGCCACACTGGACCCTCTGGCGGTTTTGACCTGGGCCTTATGTTTGACAACCCCACCACAGAGGGTGGTGAGTGTTTTGTGACTTTAAGCATCTTACATATCCCACTGGTGGTGAGCTCACTTTGAGCTCACAAGGATGTTTTGAAAGTAACGCTAGCTGGTTAGCCATCAACTTTAACTTTCCCCCTCTGTTACTTTAATAACCGTCAGCTTTTCCAATGGTCGCACTTTTGTGTATCTGTTCCTCTTCATCTCCGCGAACTCGTCCCAAACCATCGACAGGGAAAACGTTTGTGGCGGAATTTGTTGATCATAGTTTGGGAATATGTCGCGCTGTCTCTTTGAATCATAACGAACACTCTTGAGTGACAACTAAATAAGAAAATGCCGCCACTCGCCCGTGTGTTTGCACGGGAGCGGGTTCAGCTGGAAGCTGCGAGGGGGTCCCGGCGTGCCAAACCCACGGAGAGGCGTCTGGGGCTGGGTCCACCACAGAGAGATTTTTATTTTATTTCATTCGTATCTTCAATTTTATTTTACGTTTTTTTCATTTTATTTCATTTTATTCTAAAATTAAATTAAATTAAATGTAGTTTGATTTCATTCAGTTGAATTTAATTTGACCTTATTTTATCTAATTTAGCCTTTTTTAGTGTCATTTTATTCTATTTTACTTCATTTTATTTTATTTTATTTTATTCTATTTTACTTCATTTTATCTTATTTTATTACCTCTGTCTGCAAGATCATATTTTTAAGAGCTTTAAAAGGTGCAGTGTTTAAGATTTGGTGGCCCCTAGAGGTGAAGTTGCATGTTGTATCCATCCCCTCACCCTCAGGGGGTGGGGTGTTGGCTGGTCTGCACTTGCAAAGGCCCCTCCCCTTTACTTCCTCTAACCCCTTGATCTCTCTTCAAGTGAGCGAACTCAGAGGAAGAGGATTCACTGAGGTCGTGACCTCCCCAGACCTGGATGTCAGAAGCCTCCTCTTACATCAGTCAAAGGTCAAAGGGTAAACGAATCCTCTCACCCCGACCATTCCCTGTTTCCTTAAGCTGAAGGAAACAGGGTGTGGCCTGATTAATTCCTCGCCATGCTCGCTGGTATATCCGGACTTCGGTGCCTCGTTAGCGTGCGCGGCGTGGATGCACACGGACGCCCGCCTACGTCTGATTAGATCAGACCGAAATGCCTCATCATGACTCCCCCCCCGATGGAAAGCTGGTGGTTTCCTGCGGGTTGGCTCGTGGCGCTCGCGTCCGATACCACCCTGAGAGAACTCACAGGAGGGTTCGCGCCGCAGCTCGGAGTCGAACTGGTGTCTTTTCTCAACTTAAATCCTTCAAACACTAATTTGCACTTTTCAGATTTGGAAGGGGGGAGTCTCTTCTTCACCGAGGCCACCGGCCAAACTGTCATGGATGTTTGCCTGAGCAGGCCGGAGCCATGAGACAGAGCAGAAGAGTCAGGCAGGATGAGTTTACCCAAACCTGACAAGTGTGGGATGGAACGCCAACGCTGCTGCCACTGCTCAAGAGCACGTTGGGTAAAACGACTGAAATCTCTTAAAGGGAAAGAGTCCAGTTTCAAGTTGAGGAAGCTTGCATATATAGAGATGGATGTAGCGCCCCTGATGTCACCCACTGGTTTCTGCAGAGTGCATATGAGACTAGTAGTGGGCGGTGCCAATGCCTGACTCCTCCTTTTTCCTGTTTCATCCCCCAAAAAAGCAGAGGCGGAGAACAGGTAGAGCTGGGGGTGTGCCCACGGTGCTGTCGCAGCATCCACAGAACGTGCCAGGTTGGCCTATTTGTCACTCAAGAGGCCACGCCCCTTAATTCTGCACAATTTCAAACCTCGATAGAATAAAAATGAGTTAGAAAAAAATGTCAACCCTTTAAACATGTTTCCTTCACCTCTAAATTTGACCATTTTAACACGACAAGCTCTTCCACTTCCTCAGTGGATCCTCCATCAGCCCCAGAGGTTGCTTCTTGGTCTACGGACCCAGCTCACCGATAATATATATATCATTTCCACAAAAGTAATATAATATTTAAACTCAGTTATTACTGCAAACGCGATTTTACTGCTGCTGGATCAGATAAGAATGCTGAGTCAGCAAAAATCCCCACAGTAAATTCATGCGTTTTATTTCACTTCTCTGGTGATTCTACTATTTTGCTAATGAGCCGGACGCTCAGTCTGGAAAAATACAACATCACTCCAAATCACCCTAATTATCTGTAATCCATTGATATGAAACCGGAGCAGTGGGTTTGTACCGTGGGGGTGGGGGTGGGGGGGTGGGGGGGGATTGAACTGAACTGCAGCTATAAATTATGGTGAGAGTACTGTATATGCACAGCCACCTACTGGGCGTATCGTCAATGCTACATTTTTTGTAGTTATGTGTGCAGATGCTTGAATTGAAGTCAGATTGTGACACAGTTTGCAGAGGGGCCGTGAGGGGCCGTGAGGGGCCACATGTGGGGGAGGAGGTGCTGCACATGTTTGACTTGAGAGGAGATGAGGAACAAAATGCAAAAGAACAGAAAAGTTCATCTGTAAAAAAACAAAACAAAGTACAGCAACAGTAAAAGCCGTAACCACACGAATCTCAAGCTGAAACATCCACAATAAAACCTGACAGACATATTATGGCCTGTGTCTGCAGTGGAAGGGCCCCGGGCCCCGGACCCTCTAATAAGCACGAGAACAAGCCTAAGAACAGATAGTCCACGTCCGCCTGGCTCAGGTTGCCCCATGCCCCCCCCACCCCCCACATGCTTCCTCCGTCCAGAAGCAACAACTCGACTGTGTAATTGCTGCTTTGTTTTCATAAAAGTGCAGTTTGAGGATGCGTCAATAAAGCATCAATATCGTAAAACTGTAAGTTTGAGGTCGGCTTTACGACACTAGCGCCCCCTAAATGCAGTACGGCCTTCAGTCATAGCTGGGAGCTATTGGAGCAGACCTGGCCATTGTTCAATGTGGCCCGCAGAGTCGAGTACGAGCTGCACTGTTTTACACATGAAGCTACAGAAATGCACGCTTTTATTTTGAAATGCCTCTATTTCCTGTGTGTGTGTGAGTCTTGATGATGTTTACATGTAAGGAAGTCCAGCTGCGTCTGGTGGCCTCCGTTCACTAATTATTGATAGTATAGTAAGTTATTTCACAACCATTTGAGTTTCTTGATAAGATGGCGTTTGGAGTAACTGTTACTGAAATCAAGATGATAAATAAATAAAATAAATAATTAGCTTATAAGATGTTTTCAATAACTTCACGGAATGATAACACAACAAAGTTTGTCTGGCCCCCCCTGTAACAATCTGTGTTTCTTATATGGCCCCTCTGGCAAAGATAATTGCCCACTCCTGTATTAGAGAGTGCTTTGAGTGCCTCAAAGGGGGCGGAGCCTAGATGAGATAACGTTGGCAGTAACTTTCCTCCCCTTTCTGGGTAAACTTGACATCAAATGCATTGCTTTGGCGTTGAAGTTGACATACCTGCGAAGGCAGTGCGTTGACTCAAGGTGTGGTATTTGGATGTGACTGCAGCGAACACACACACACACGAACACACACGCACACACACACGCGCACACACACACACACACACACACACACACACACACACACACACACACACACACACACCATACTGGCCCGTGAACAGCTGGGAGTGTTTGCGGGTCATTCGTTCTGCTCTGTCCCTGCACAATGATCCAGGCACTGTCTGTGTTTGCACTGCACCTAGCTGCTCAAACAGCCTATATTTCCGTCACCCCCCACCATCCTCCCCCCTGCTCCCCCTTACTCCCCTACCACCCCCCCTCCCCCCCTCCTCCTCCTCGTCATTCATCATCATCATCATCCACTCCTCTCAAAAATCAAGCCCTTGCAGGCGTGCTCGGGGAGGGCTTGGCTTTGGGTCAAGCTCGGGAAAACAAGGGCCAAGTTCATTGAGAAATGGAGCGGGAGTGCAGAAACGAACTTTATACATAAAGTTCTAAATCCTTATATGGGTCTAACCCAAATGTTATGTTATTATACTTTTTTTTCATTTTATTTGATATTATTCTTGTTTAATTTAATTTAATTTAATTTGACTTTATTTTATTTCATCTTACAGTATTTGATCTAATTGACCCGATTTCTTTATTTTATTTCATCGTATTTTATTTCATTCTATTTAATTTTATTTCATCACCTCTGTCTGTGAGATACAATTTTCAGTTTTAAAGGTGCAGTGTGCAAGATTTGGTGACCTCTAGAGGTGAAGTTGCATGTTGTATCCATCACCTCACCCTCACCCTTCTGAGTATGAAGGAGAACCTATGGTCGACTTCAAACATTTACGGGATTATGAATTGATGAAAATGTCAGTACGCAATTGTTTTGTAATAGTGTGAGTGTGACAGAAATCTTACACTCTGCACCTTTAAATCACATGTGTGGAATTCTATTGAAATCAGATCAGCATCAGAGGCCTCACACGCTCTCGTCCTTTTTCATTATTCTGCTAATAATTCCAGCGTAAACAGCTCTGATCATTCAACCCTGACCACAAAACTTTATTTTTTCAACATACTTATTCTCCAGATAGCAACCCCCCCCCCAAACCCCGCCCCCTCCCGCTCCATCCATGCTGTTTATCCTCCACACTGGCAGATTGAGGTTTCTATGTGTTTGGATATATAAGAGCGTGTGGTTTTCCTGTGTTGGCTCCTTCAGCCTGTCTTCTCCTCTACCCTCCTGACATCAAACACAGATCTGTGATATGTAAAGGCCGTATGTGGTGTTCACTTGGCAGCTCCTAATAATGCTGGTCTGATAGACCGCTGTATATGAAGACATGGCAATGAAGTATTTCCCTACAGTGCTGCCTGTGTTTCATATGAGATGATATTTGAATGACATTTTGTTGTTGATAAAGCGGAGCAATTAGCTCTACCCACTATCTGGTTCACTGTATTTAGATTTTGGCAAAGAATTTGTGTCATGAAATAATTATAGTTCTGCCTGCCACATATGTCTGTAAATCTCAAATAGCTGTTTGAAATGTTATTTTATTTTATTGTATTCCATTTTATTTTATTTTATTTTATTTTATCTTCTATTTTGTTAAAGTTATTGTATGTCATATTCTTCTGGTTAAATTAAATCGAATTACATTACACTTAATTGAATTCAATTTAATTGTTATGAATAATAAATGAATGTGTTTAGATTTATTTATTTCTTATCTTGTTATATGTCTTCCTATCTTATTTGACAATATTACATATTATTTAATTAAATTTCATTAAATTTTAGATTTGATTTCACCTCACAGTATTTGATCTAATTTACCCTATTTCTTTATTTTATTTTATTTTATTTTATTACCTCTGTCTGCAAGATCATATTTTCAACATTCTATTATTATATAAGATTAAGGAAAAACGACTAAATTCATGTCTCTGTGTCTCAGAGCTGGACGTCCTCTCTCAGGTGGGTTCACCGTGTCCCTGGGTTTCTGGCACCGGCCTCGGGGTCCGACCTGGCATCGAACACAGGTTCTCTTTGTTTGCGTGGGCCACACACTGAACCTCGCCGGGGCCTCGCGTACACAAAGGAATGTTTGGACGGATCCGTTACACACACACGCACACACGCACACACGTATACACACACGCACGCACACACACACACACACACACACACAGCACAGCACTTGTTTGCCTGTTTGACTCCGGCGGTGATGTGAAGTCTCTAAATTGGGTCACGGAGGCTCCTGTCGCTGGACGAGGAGACAATGCAGATGGTTCTGGGTCTTGGACGGAACAATAGAGGACGTGGTTGTGGTGCGGAGACTCTATCAGTTTGCATACTGGGATATGTCTCACAGAAAGACAGACAGCGCGGAGACCTCCCCGCTGTTACCTCAGCTTCACCTCCGTCCCTGCACCAATCACCACAGTTTGCAAAGCGCACTCTGGTTCAACCCCGGTCCGGCTCACCCCACACAAGGCCACTTTGTTGTGTCTAAGCAGTGAAGCATTGACTCAGTGAGCAATGACTTCCTGCGAGAAGTGACTGCTGGTTCAACTCCGCGGCGCTGGGCCGCCTGCGGTTCTTCCTCCGTCTCGCTGTCGGTGTGGTCGTCTGCTCCTGAAGCAAGAAGAGGATGTTTCCTGCCGAGACGGAGGAGGGACAGGGTGCCAAACCAAGGAGGACCGGACTCTGCTGGACCAGAGAAGTGGTACTCAACTGGTCTGGGTTCGCGACCCACCATCACCCCTTAAGGACGAGCCGCGACCCAAATCAAGGGAAAATTTGGTGTTGGTGTCGTACTTGCGTTTCACCTTGGTCAGTTAGCAAATGAAAACGGACTTTAGCAGTATTAGCATTTAGCATTATCGCCACCAGTCAAGGAGTGTGAATAGACAGCATTTTCAACACTTCGCGACCCACCAGTTGAGAATCGTTGGACTCGAGGATACTTTGGGTTGTTTGACAGCAGAGGTCAAAGGTCACTGGAATCCTGCTGGACTTCGACTGCAGCCACTCTGAGGGGGGATCCCTCACACTTCAGCACACTTTAGCATGATTAGCATTTAGCATTTTGCCACCTGCTGTTAAGGACGGCACTCCAATGCATAAAAAGTCCTTTTCAAAAGAACAGCATAGTATTTTTCTACTTTTTCTTCTCAGTAAATGGGTCCCTGACGCACTTTTCGGTCGCAACCCACCAGTGATGAAGCACTGGACTAGAGCGCATTCTGAGTTGTTTGACAGGAGAGGTCAAAGGTCACTCTGAGATGCAGCTGGACTTGGACTGCAGCCACTCTGAGGGGGGTCCCTCGCTGTTGTTGGGGAGGTTCCAAATGAAGATGTCGACCATTGCTTCATCCTCCATCACCATGATGATGATATTTTTGGTCAGTGTAAAAAAAAATCCCGTTATAAAGTGTAGCTGCGTGACAGAGACATGAAAGGCTTCGCATTTGGTTTTTATTCCGCTGTGGTGGTACCACACTTTTTTACTGCGTGCATCGCTTCAGAGAATTTAAAGAACGTTTGTCTGAACTGACTTTTCACAATAAGGCGCAAGAGCAATGTCATCATCGGCCTAAAGGGTTGTATAAAGGGTATTTTGGATATGAAGGATGTGCTCTGATTTCTACTTCAATCAAAACTGGGCCCAGATTCAGACGCGTTTTTATAGTTTTTGAATTCAGTCGTAGCAGAACCCAAAGAGGCGACTGTAAGAAAACAAAGCCCGAAATTGTTCTTCCCTTCTTCCCAGTATTTATTTTATCCTTTCGCAGAAATCATTTTTCGGCCACCTCCGTATCTGCCGGAGCCAACGTGACACAAGGGAGAGAGGTTGGCCTTTGAGTGGATTAGGACTTTTCCATTGACCGGCGGTTTGCAGAGGTTATAATCTTGCACCCCCAAAGACAGATTTCCCGTTAAGCCCAGAGAAGACGTCTGACACCGCTTACTGGAATCTGGAGCAATCTCAATGCAGATAGCGAATGCGGACAATATAGTTCCTCTTCATTTTGACTGAAAGTGGCAATAAATGTGTCTTTCCTTTATCTTCACTTAGCTCGAGCAGAGTAACAGCTCCCAAACGTGCACAGAACTGGCGCCGCCTGCTGTCGCACACATCAATCACTCATAACCCAGCGATTAAGTATATTGAGGGATATATTGGTGGTTAATGGGCGGTTGGGTCCTGGCGCTCCTGCATGAAACTCTGATTTGACCGCTGTCATCAGGCACCCCGTCGAATGATGATGTCTTTGGGAATCAGAGTGTGGTGTAATAACTTATAGCAATATGTCAGATTCAGCTCGGCTCATGATAATATATTCCTGAAATGCCTGAAGCTTTAAATTGTGATTGCTGTGTGTTTGTGATCCTCTCCAGCTTCTGTTTGCATGATTCCAAAATGTTGTCAACATCAGGGGAAGAAGTAGTGGTTATTGTACAAAAGCCGCAGTTTGATGCGTTTATGTGAGCGTTAAGCTACTGTTCAAAGACAGTGGGATGAATCACGTAGTCTTCCCAGTAGATGGAGACAAAGTATGCAACACAAGATACAACTTCACTGTGAAGAGACATGCACAGGAAATGCCTGGTCAGAAGTTTTGTTTTGAATTACTTTAATTGCCTTTGATCTTCAAAGGACAGAAAGAAGAGGAAAGTCTTCCCAGTAGATGAAGACAGAGTATGCAAACGAAATACAACTCAGGTGTTTTGAAATCAAGGCCATAGCCTCCACCGTGTGCCTGAATGCCGGAAGTTAGAAATGTTTTTTTTTTTATTATAATTTCAATAATTTCCATTGATCTTTAGAGAATAGAAAGTAGAGGAAATTGTAGATGGAGACAAAGTATGCAGCACAAGATACAACTCTAGTGTCATTTTAAAATCAGGCTGTACCCTCCACTGTGAAGTGACAGTGACAATTCAGGAAGTGCCTGAAGTTGAAAGTTTACTGTTTTTCTAATTATTGCTATAATTGCCTTTGATCTTCAAAGGATACTAACAAAAAGTGGAGGAAACAGTCTTCCCAGTAGATGGAGACGTATGCAATACGAAATACAACTCTTACGTCATTTTGAATTCAGGCTGCAGACTTCACTTTGAAGTGACATAAGCACAGGAAGTGCCTGAAGTTAAATGTTTGCTGTTATTCTAATTATTGCTATACTTGCCTTTGATCTTCAAAGGATAGTAACAAAATGTAGAGGAAACATAGACCTCTAAATAGATGAATACAAAGAATGCAATGCAAAATCCAATTCTGTGCCCTGGCGTCAAGGGCCATAGCCTCCACTTTGATTTTTTTTACTTTAATTTCTTCTGATCTTCAAGTGAAAGTAACAAACAGAAGAGAAACATGGACTTCCCAGTAGATGGAGACAAAGTATGCAACATAAAATCCAAATCTATGTCCTTCCAAAATCAGGCCAAAGCCTCCCGAAACAAAGACAGGAAGTGCCTGAGGTTAGAAATGTTATTAATTATATTTTATGTGGCTTTGATATTCAAAGGAAAATATAAGAAAATAGAGGAAACATGTGTGAGACTGTGATTATATGTTGTGTTATTTATACACAGATCACCATGATGAGCTGATGAGCGGGCCACTGACCCTCCTGCACATCCAGCAGGGGGAGTCCTTGCACAAGTGTTGAGGCAGCAGAGTGAGGGCAGCCCCGGTTTGTGGAGTCCTGCACAAGCAGAGCTGTGCTCCGACTGTCCCTCGGTCCCGCCGCCATCTTAATTTTCTGACTTTAACGCCCCGTCCCGACACTGCACACAGCACCGGGGGATAATCTCCTCCTCTCCTTATCGATCAGAACCAATTCAAGTTGAGACAGAACCAGCAGCTGCCCGAGGGGGGGCCCGGTCCCAGCTTGCACGCCACATGAATATCATTAATAACTTCATTAGCACTGCGGCCAACACAACACCGTATTGGATTGCCAACTGGATTGCATGTATGTGTGTGTGTGTGTGCTTGACTCTTGATTGCCATGCATGGCTCTCTGGATCCTGAGCAGCACATCTCCTCCAATTCCAGCGTGGTGTGTGATTGAAACCGGGTCTGGCTCAAACACCCCCACGCTCCCAGCAGGCGTATCACTGTACAGTAACAGTACCCCCATTAAGATTCAAGGAAAAGGGGGCTTGATCAAAGATGGACGCTGTGCTCACTTCCCCGAGTCACCGCACATTATAACGTCGAAGCGTAAAGCACTTTAACATCAAACACATGTAAATAGTCTGTTTCATTGTGCAATCTGTGGCTGATCTGGACCGGAACCAACAGTCAGAGCTGTCTCCTCTCATAGTGTTTGAGCTGATGTTAGGAATATAAAGAATATATGGTGCAAAGAAAGTGCTGAATAATTACACGAGCACTCAGGGGTCTGATTATTCCCTGGTGAGGAAATGTCATCATGTGTGGAGGGAACTTTTTTTAAAGCTTCGAGGGCAGAGTGGTTTCATTCAGGGACCTGCCAGCATTTGAGTCAACCACCTAAATGTGCAGTGTGCAGGATTTAAGGAGATCCAAGTGTAATATCCATAAGAATATATATTTTTTGTGCACTTTCATTTTTTTTTTTTTTACAGATTTTTAATATGGTGCAAAATGTAACTTCACAACTAGAGGCCACTAAAGCCTGCACATGAAGTATTTCATGTTTAAGTATTGATGTACTTGTATTTCTATATTCTTATTTTTCTGCATATGGTCGATTAAGGAGGAAGTGCTGGCTGGGCTGCTAAACTCTGAAAATGGGAAGTTGTGCTAAGGTATAAATACACGTTAGCCTATTGGTTGTTTCTACTTTCTATATGTGTTGTCACGTTTTGGCTATATTAGGCATGTGAGATTGTACATTGTTACATTACTGCAAATGAATAATATTGTATCTAAGTGCAATATGCATATGTTTAAAATGCTTTGATACATTTAGCTCCACGCTGCACTGGCTGCCCCGTGCAATGAAACTCTTTCCTGTCCACAGTGAATGCCAAGTAGCAGTATAAAATATATAAACTAGATAAATAGTAAGTAACAACACCATATAAAAACATATGAAGAAATCATTGATAGTTGCTGTAATGCCCAATTATGCCTTATAATGCTAATTTGTTTCATCTTTATTATGCAGAAGTATGAAGCGTGTTGCAATTAGCAATGCAAAAACACAAATATTACACAGTATTCATTTATATAATTGTAAATCCAGGCACTCAGGGGTTAAAGAGCGATGCCAACATGGCCGTTTTGTTTGTTATGGCTGCTTCTGATGTGATGACTCACACATGCTGGGTCGAGTAAGCGGCGGCAGCGGCGGCAGCGGCGGCAGCGGCGGCGAGGACTTCGACAGCCTGAATTGAAAAATAAAGGAGTATCAGAGCCCCTGTGCCCTGAATGACGCTATAATGCCCCCGACAAACAACAAGGCCAGGCCACATGAGGTGAACATCACAGGCCACATGCAAAAATGCTCTTGGTGCACCGACACATGCACGAGAAACAGACACGTGCAGCCCACAAGCCACGGTTTGACTCATGTTGCATGTATTTGTACATGAATCTTGTTAAAAACAATAAGATTTCACGCTTTTATTTTGAAATCCCCATCTGCAGCCGATTGTTTTCCATTTGCCAGGGTGAGCCAGTTCATCCAGCCCCATGACCAAAAATAGACAGTTCATCTGAGGGTGCTATCAAGGCCCTGCCCCACATCGTGCTACGGCACGTCTGCCAGCCTATCTAAGCCTATCACTGTGAGTGGAAAACAAACACACACACACACGCACACACACACACATATACGCACATGCACACGCACACACACCAGCAACAGCTCTCATCCTGTCCTCAAAAGACAGGTCACAGGTAAACAGAGGGAAGCCCTTGTCTATGACTCTCATGTCAGTGTCAGGCCCACTCTCCTGCAGCAGCAGCAGCAGCAGCAGCAGCAACAGCAGCATATGGGGCCGTGCAGCTTGTGTCAGCTATAATAGGATGAAGTGCCAGGGGGCGGGGCCACGTGACTGCTTTACCTGAGCTGACCCCAACTCCACATGACTCACAGGGACGGTGTTGGTGTTGCTGCTGCGGTTTTGGTAATAATGTAACAGGAGCCGCTGCACACCTTCACCCAAACCGCCGACTAATGGTTTGCACTGGAGCTTGTAAAGACGCTTTATTATAGAGGGTTTTATTTTAACGACTTTTTTTCTCCTCTCGTTTTTTATGCAAATGTAATTTCAAACTGCAGCTTCGTTCGAGTCCCCTTTACAAACCGTTTCGTGCATTAGTGTGATGGACACATGCTATGTTATGCTTTGTGGGGTTTCCACATGTGAAAGTGATTTCCAATAAATATGGTAAAGATATTTTTATTTTGCATGTGACATCAATTCTTCTCATGAGAACTCCATTTTTAAATGACCTGAGATCAAAGACAAATATATGTATTAGTACAATTAATTAATACAATAGAGTCAAAGCTTAGTGTATTTTAAACTGCTGAATACAAGGAGAACAAACCTGTGATTTTAATATATCTTAGTATTTACTGAACACCATATAAATACCAATATAGATATTATAATAACTACTATTGGTATTTTAGGGAATATTAATAACAAAAAAAATAATAATAAATAAAAGATAAATAAATATAATATGATATATGGTATAATATGATGTGATATCATATCATAGCATATAAAATATAATAGTTGCTGTTATCATTTTTCATTACTACTATTATTATTATTATTATTATTATTATTAACAACAATAATAATAATTGTTTCATATTCGATTAATGTAATATTATGTCATTCGTACAACAAATCCTCACCTTAAAAAAGGAACATGTTTTTCCACATCCCAGCTGCCCGGTTGACCCCGCCCACTCCGCTCAACTCCCCAAGTGAAAAAGCTCATTTTTAATTTGATGCAAAGTCAATCCAACTTTTTTTGTCAGACGGCCCCTGAACACAGACGCCCCCTGAACCCCATTTCTTCACTTCAGCTCTGCACAATGACTCTCTTATGCCGCTCCATCAAGAGTCCAGACACAACATGTTTGCAAATGCAAAGACCCCACTTGATATTTAGATTACGGATTATCACGCACTCCACCACCACCTTCATCATCATCTTCATCATCATCCTCATCATCATCCATGTGAACTCCAGCTATGGACCAAAGCCATGAGGGATGTTTTGCTTGAACGCTCCTTGACCTGGGACTGTCTGGAGGCTCTGTGCACACTAAGCCGGGCTTATTTGTAAACAGAACGCTTCCCTGAGGTTCTCCGTGCTCAGGCTCCTCCCCCTGAATGAAGCCACTTTGCACAAAGGCACCATTCTCTGCACTAACATCCTTCAAATGCATCGTGGACGCCTTCATTTAAAAAAATTGGATGAGTGCAGCCATGTTTGATGTCATCTCTGGTTCCCGGACCACCACCCACACCCACGATGCCTCCCCCCCTGAAATGCTGCATGAAGCGGCGGACCTCAGGCTCCTGGCCGTAGCTAACTTTCTCACATTGTGCTAGGTCTGTTAACTTTGGGCGCTCCCTCCCTAGGAAAACATGTTCATTAAAGTCCCAGTAGGGGGCCCCACATGGGCTTCACCCCGTCATTGACCGACGCATGAATGACTCAATATGCGTCTGGGTGTGTAACCTGTGAGGGGGGGGGGCGAGAAGGAGGGAGGGGGCGAGAGAGAGAGAGAGAGGGAGAGAGAGAGAGAGCCCCGCCAGACAATGGCAACCGAGGCAGAGCTGCGCAGTCCAAACAGAATCTCATTGTTCCTGTTTTGCACAGTTTGGTGGGGGGAGGCATTCCCTCGTTCGCCCCCTCCCTCCCTCCCTCCCTCCCTCCTCCTCCATCCGCCCCATCCACCCCACAAGACTCCTCGGTTGCCCGTCCCGCCCCAGCCTGGGCTCCACCAGAGAGGCTGGTAATTAAAGAGGGCTGCCTCTCAGTGTCGGCGGCTCCATGGGGGGAGTCCCTCCATGAAACGGACTCCTCAGACTGAGTCCAGATGGCAGCTGATGGGGGATTATCTGATGGCGTACACCCCCCTCCATAATCTTCATTTAGACCTGCCGCTACCTTTCCCACCACGTCCTCATACACCACCAGTATCATGGATAATACACTGTAGTAGATGTACATTAAAGGTGCAGTGAGTAAGATTTAGTGACCTCTAGAGGTGAAGTTGCATGTTGTATCCATCACATTGCTCACGCTTCTGAACATGCAGGAGAACCTATGGTCGACTTCAGTTGTCACTAAAACTTTTACGACTGTAAAAACATGGCGGCCTCCATATAGAGGACCCCCTCCTCATGTGAATATGCATTAATGGCCTCATTTTAAGGTAATGAAAAAAAAGAAAAAATTTCCGTGATAATAAATTCATGAGATTGTCCGTATGCAATTGTTTAGTAATATTTTTCGAGGTGACAAAAATGACCAAAATCCTACATACTGCACCTTTGTAAATGTAAACAACAACAAAACAACCTGTCAATGGCGGTAAATACTCTAAGAATATCTTTCCAGTTTCAGGTGTTTATAAGGCTCGTAGTGGGCAGGGTCACTCGTCGGCCATCTTGCCGGTGCCTAACTCCTCCTGCTTCCTGGTTTTAATCCCAAAACAGACAAAGAGGCGGAGCACGGGCAGAGCTGGGGTGTGAAGTGAGTACACTCTAGTTGACCCTCCTAGTGATCGTCCGCTCCGTGCAGAGATGAAGTGAGCATGCTCAGTGCACTCCCAGCAGTGTAGTCACACACTCAGTGACCGGGGGGCGAGGGTTTGAATGGTGACTGGAGCTTTCGCTCAGAATCTTCACTTGCACCTGTTGCGCCGGAGCGGCTCACACATACCAGACCTGACAGACAAGTAAACACAGTCTCCGCCCACTTGACAGCACAAAGCAACTTTCATCCAGGCCACTTAGGGCCTCATGATAGCAGCTATTTATACGATCGGGCGACTCGTGTTGCTGCGATGCCTCGCGGAGAATTCATGATCCCGGTGGCACCGCTCAGGCCCCCGGCGACCCCGGTGACCCCGGCGACCCCCACGCTGCATAGACACAAGGGTAATGAGATTATCCGTCGAGTGGCCGTCGCTCAATGACGTGTCCGCCCCTCGACTGTGCGTGCAGGCGGTGCAGGTCATGTGACAGCGGCCGCGGTTAAACAGAGGTGGGATTACAGAGGCGGGGTGAACGGGTTCACTCGGCACCGTGAGTTGGTGCCAAGTGAAATGACATCAAATTTATGGCCGTGTCCAGAATGAAAGGACTTCCTGTCTCCGTTAGACATGTGTTCCCTTCAGTTCCAACGCAGACGGACAAGTGGTGCAGTTTGTGAGACGTGTTGTGATGTTTTGGTCTGTCATCTCAGTGTTTTGACATTTTTCTCCTTAGCTCCTCCCACATTTTCTATATTTCCTCGATGTGGATCATGAAGCTCGTTTTTTCACGGAATAACAGCCGTGTCAGAATCTGCAGCACGAGCAGAGCAACAGCCCTTGCACAGCATGAAGTTAGTCTCTGTAGACGGCCGGCCAATCATACACTTTAAAGGTGCAGTGTGTACGATTTGGTGACCTCTAGAGGTGAAGTTGAATGTTGTATCCATCACCTCACCCTTCTGAGCATGGAGGAGAACCTATGGTAGCCTTGAGATGTCATTAAAACTCAAAAGATGTTTAGTATGTCCACTCTGGGCTACTGTAAAAACATGGCGGCCGCCATAGAGAGGACCTGCTCCTCATGTAAATATACATTAATGGCCTCATTTAAGGGTAATGGGAAAAAATAATACATTTAAGTGATTATAAATTCATGAAAATGTCAGGATGAAATTGTTTTGTTGTATTATTTATAAGTGAATAATTGACCAAAATCTTTCACACTGCACCTTTAATCTGCACTTGCTGTATATCTAGTATTGTTTATAATGTTTTTATGATTGTCTTAAATATTCCTATGATTTCTATATTGTACTTTTTGTATTACATCTATTGTGTTTTTAGTATTACTATTACTCTTGTCTATTATCTGCGCTAAATTTCTTACTTTTCATTCTTTTCCATGCATTATTTTAGATATTTTTTATTATAAATCAATTGAATGGTGTATTTTATCATTAGTTTGGATGTACACACTCTCCAACTTCCTCTTGTATGACTCAGACGCTGACTAATGTTCTAACTCCCTGACCCGTCATTTTTTAATCATTAACAAAGGCGAGGGAAGCCATTTACGAGGAGGCATGAAACTGAGCTGTAGTGAGATAAAGGTCAGCGTGACTGCATCATAAAAAAATATTTTCCTTATTTCCTATTTCAATTATATAACCACAACTTACTGTCACTGTCATTGGTTTTCCATAAGCACCATGTCCACAGTGTGAGACCCACTGAACTGAAGAGTGTGTATTAAGATACTCCTCACCTGTGATTGTGTGTCATGTATCCATGGCCGTATCAAACATTGATACTCTGCGTGGAGACCAGGCCCTGATGGCTGGAATGTGCACACCTGCACAAACACAATAATCTGGCATCATCACAAAAATGATGACATCCAATATATAAAATAACAAAAACAATATATACTTCAACTCACAACCTTATAAAAACATAATGGAAAACTCTCAAATGTGACTTTTTTTTCTATCTGGTAAAATGAAAAAAAAATGTGCAAGCTTCACATTTTACAGTGTGTAAAATATTTCACAAAAAATATTTAAATTATTTTATTTTCAAAAACGACTTAAAATAATCATATTAGATGAGTTATCTGTGTACATGGATCTACACATATGGACTGAGCCCTTATTTATATTCAAATCCTCTCCACGGAGGCCACCATGTTTTTGCAGTAGCCCAGAATGGACAAACTTCATTGCTAACTGAAGGCACATTTGGAAGGGCAAAGCTTAGCTGCAGCATTCAACTCCACCACTAGATATCACAAAATCCTGCACCTGTACGTATACAAAATATTATTTATATGTAATTTAGTGTAAAAAAAAAAAGATAAGCTGCAGATGCAATGATAGTAGGTCTGGTCCTCTAACCTCTGTTTTTATGATGTAAGGATTATTAACTGGACTCAAAGATCACAAGAAAAAAGTTAAGGATCAAAGGCAAAAAGAGACACATCAAAGGAACACAGCTTCAAAAACAATCAAAGAAAAATTAAATTTTGTATATTTTTTGTTTGTGTTTTTCTTTTTAATGCAGACACACCAGCGGTGCAGAAGACGCTGTGTGGCTGAGATAATAAGTGGCAGCAGCTCAGACTCCGTGTGGCCACAGTGTGGTGGGTGAGTCAGGGTCGCCGCGCAGCAGCAGCAGCAGAGGATGAGGCCAGATGAGGAGCTCTCTCTCTCTCTCTCTCTCTGTCTCTCTACCTCTCTCCGCTTGATGGATGTTTATAATCCGGTCCTCACGGCAGATCGTCAGATCAGCCCGGGATCAGATTATAAACCCGGGGGACGGGGGTGGAGGGAGGGTGAGAGAGGGAGTGAGAGTGGATCACTCTCCAGGCTGCGGCGATTAACCGTGGAGAGCGGCAGCCGCGGTGACACGCACCGTGGCAGCGCGGCACGCACACGCTCCCGGGCGCAACTTGAAGTGAGGCTCCGGGACAGGGGCACTGCACGGGACAGGACCTCCCCCGGCACGGTGCGCTCTCCCCGGTGTAGGCGGAGGAGTGAGAGCCGGAGCTGTGGATCTGCCACGGAGCCTCCACATGGTGAGTTCACTGCAACTTTATGTTCATGACCATGATGTTTAAAAAAAAAAGCCGTAAAACCACTCAATTTAAAGGACTGTTGCACAACAGCAGCATTGTGTATTTGTAACAGTAAACTGACACATGCGCAGTTCACATGGATGTTTGATGATTGATTAGGTTGTTTTGCCCTCTTCCTCCATCGAAGTCAGACAAGTTGTTGTATCACCTTTAATTAATCACAATATTTATATTCTAGTTGGGTTTAGTGACTTTAAATGTACGTATTGTACATATTTACACTGGCAGGTTGTTTTGCAGTAGGTTTTCTTTTTTTTCTTTTTTTATTGTTTATTGGGGCCCCGTCGTGTCACGTGATCACAGGGTCATGGTCAACAGTGAGAGCTGCACCTCACTGTTTGTTTACAATTTAATTAGCTGAGATAAAGTTGTGTTTATTGCGATTCTGGAAAATAGAATAGAATTGAATAGAATAGAATAACATTATTGTCACTGTAACACATATAATTACATACAGTGATTAGTGCAAGTATATAAATAATATATAAATATACACTTTCTAAAAAAGTAAAAATGTAATATGAATACACAAGTTAAAGAAACATTTATTTTGCATGAATCCCCTTATTGCAATATTTGAAGTTTTTATATTTGTATATTTGCAGTATTTATACGTAGCTTGTATTATCATATCTTTTTTTTTTTGGTGGGTGTTCGATTGGAGCAGACATTCATACATGCGCTGCTCAGATACGGGGTTTCTCTACTGATAAGGTCACCTTCTATTCAGATGGCCTCTCATTTGATCCTGGATTGAATCTGTATTTATTCGCTGGTGTTTCCCTTTGAAAAGACATTGTGCTAGTTGCCGTTTGTAGGAGTTGGAGCTTCTCTCTCTGTGAACAAATTCCCGCCATATTTCATCAGTAAATTCATTGTGCCGCTCTCAGACATGCGCTGAAATCCTATCGTTTCCAGGGAGTGGCTGAAATCTCCTCATCTGTTGCAGTGGATACTTTCATGACCCTAAAATGTCGTAGTGACCTTAGTGAATGGACGAGAATAGCAAACCGGATTTAAAGGTGCAGTGTGTGGGATTTTGGTCATTATTGTAACTTCTAAAAATATTACAAAACAATGACATACTGTCATTTTCATGAATTTATAATCAAGTAAATGTTTTATTTTTTCCCATTCCCCTTAAATGAGCCCATTAACAAGGAGAGGGGTCCTCTCTACGGGGGCCGCCATGTTTTTACAGTCGTAAAAGTGGACGCACTAAACATCCATTGAGTTTTAATGACAACTGAAGTCGACCACAGGTTCTCCTCATGTTCAGAAGGGTGAGGGTGAGGTGATGATACCACACGCAACTTCACCTCTAGAGGTCACCGAATCGTACACACAGCACCTTTAATGACCCAGTGCACCATTTGCCTTTCCCTCGTGTTCCTGTGCGATGTTGTTCTCTGAGTTATATTGCAGAAGTGATGCTTACTGGGCACCACTCTAAATGAGAAGGCATCAATACACTAAGATCATTACTGTGCAATCAGCGAGTCATGATTTCAACTCAAACAATATCTGCTGCCAATTTCAAGTGTTTCTAAGGAGAATGTGAAATGAAGTCGGTAATAATTCTGCACACAGCACCTGTCGTCGAGAGATATTGAAGGCTGAGCTCAAACCCCCGTGCGCCATCTTCCATCAACGTGTTTATGGAAGTTTCTAAGTAAAGAAAATTGCATTTGTCATATTTCATTACGACCCGGCACATGTCGCATTTTAATGAAGCCATCCAGAAGCTGATTTGTGCCGCTTAATGGGCACATTGGTAATTTTAAGGGGAAACTCTTTATCGCTGTGGAACAACAAGCGGCAAGTCGCCATCGGGGCGCACGAAGTGAGGAGGTGAAATGTTAATCAGAGGTGTGAGTGTCGCCCGCATTAATCCGCTGATTTGTCCGGGGAGGAACTCTCGGACTCTGCTAATCATCTTTGTGTGATCAGCCCGGCAGTTTGCATGATAATGCCACAATTATTTAACTGTCCGTTAATCAAAACTGCGGGAGAGGAATTCATTCCTCTGAATTTCTCTCATTTCCCTTCTCCCCCCCACCCCTGCCCTGCCTCCCTCTCGTGCCTTGTTCTCCCTCACCCTGTCACCACTCACCAGTTCTGCTTTAGCATCCTGCCACTCACCCGCTCACTAACAGAGACTCATTTTGTTGATGCAACTTTGTACATATTTGTATTGAAATGTTTTTTTTCTGATGTTTGATTTGTCTCATTTAATTATTTTGTTGTGAGTATATTGGAGCCACGCAAATTATATAATTCTGATTCTGTTGTATTCTTATAAAGCAACTGGAATGTTAAAGATAAAGTTCTCATCTCATGAGAAAATGTCATGGTTCTGCAACAAAACACAGGGAGTTGTAGGCTCTGTCACATTATACTAGCAAATGAGCACATTTCCTGTTTTAAATTACATTCATAATATAAATGCTCATCTTATGACTCGTTCCTGTTATTCCCGTAATGTTATGCTTTTCTTTTCTTTTGTTTGTTTGTTTGAATATAATCATTATTTGTAACTTTTATTACATTTCCTGACGCTGCACCCTGCCGTGCCGGCGGACCCAGACTGCTGTGTCCACTGCATCCTGGCCTGTTTGTTCTGCGAGTTCCTGACACTGTGCAACATGGTGGTGGCGCAGGCCTCGTGCGGCGTGTGCACGTCGGAGGCCTGCTGCTGCTGCTGCTGCTCCGACGACCTGGGCGATGACTGCAACTGCCCCTGCGACATGGACTGCGGCATCATGGACGCCTGCTGCGAGTCCTCGGACTGCCTGGAGATCTGTATGGAGTGCTGCGGCATCTGCTTCCCCACATAGGCGGCTGGGAGGCGGCTGGGAGGCGGGGCCCCGGAGGAAAACATGGAAGGATGCTGCTGTCGCTTTGAAACGCAGCAGCAAGCAGACACATTGTGTGTGTGTGTGTGTGTGTGTGTGTGTGTGTGTGTGTGTGTGTGTGTGAAGTGTAATGACTGATGAATGTGTGGAATAGTCTGAGGCGGCTGCTGGCTTTGAACGGTGCATTGACACTGGGCCTCTCCATCACAGCCGAGTAACTCCAAATGTATGAACATGTCATTTAGAACTTTTTAGTTTAGAGGGCTTTTTTTTTCTATTAGCTAAAAATAGTATCATCACAGATTTGATTGTTACATCAGGAATGGCGTTTTGTTTGTTTCTCATCTTTTTCAATTCTCCTACACTGAGGCTGCATCCTCAGCTCTGTACAACACTGTAAAACTGTTCCCATACCAGTAACAGAATCACATATACAGGAACTGCAACATATTGCATTGGTGAAAACACACAATATACTTAATGATCCAACACTGTGTCCTAAACATGTCGTCGGCTAATCTGAATTGAACTGCAATAATGTATACGATGATCATCTCAATCCTGGGCTCTGCAGCGTAGAGCTCTTATCAGTTATTTGTTCTGCAAGTTATTTCTTTGGATCTTTTTAAATTGGATGAATACTGGTCTTTGATGCAGGAAGTCTGAGTTAAGGTTTAGAAACATCTCCTTTATGTGACGGTTTCTAATGGGGTCACCTGATGATGAGGTGTTAACGAGGCCAACAACCAGTACTCGGAAGAAATGTGCTTTTATAGTAACAGCCCAAAATCTTGTTGTCATATAGGATTCTGCATATATTGGCTACTACTACTACTACTACTACTACCACCACCAGCCAATCAGATTAGAGATTGGCAATTGAAAACAGAACAGGGAAGAGACATTTCTGTCTCCAACGCACTTTTTACTCCTTCACTTTTATCAGTGAAATTCATATCAATACAAACAACTGGCTGAAAGTGTCCATGACACTCAGTTTGGCTTCTATCAGCTGACTCCTCCTCCCTTCTTCTTTCCATGTCTGTTTGAAACCACACTTTCACTCCACGTACTCACACACTCCGTCCTCAGCACTGTGGACAATTCAAACCGGAGACACATCCGAGGGAGAACGAGCGCCTCGTATCGTCCGGGCAACAAATGTCGTGGAGACCGAATGCTGATGTCATTATCGTTGCTGATTGAATCTTGAATCGTACTGAGCGCATGATAAAAAAGGAAAGTATATTTTTACCGCCTCGGGCCTGACTGGAAAACACAGGCTCCTCTCGTGTGAAAGGCAGAAGCCTCTGACCAGCCGTCACTTCCCCTCCAGATAATCAACATCTGCAGCTTATGTCTCCATCCCTCCCCATCCTGGGCGATAAGGCGGCGCTTTACATACTGTACATACAGTGTGACTCTGCGCTCACGAGCGCCGCCCGATAAGGAATTAAGAAATGGTGACCCTGGTTGCCATATAAGCGGCTTTCCGGGTATCAAGCCCCCCCCTCGCCCCCCCTCCTCGCCCGTGACTCACAATACAAAAAAAAAAGGGAATCACGAACTGTCACATTGAAGTGGTAAACGAATGCAGGGTAAAGGCAGTTTTCTTTCCTCCTTTCAGTTCCTTTAATTCTGTGTGTTCTGAGAGGAGGTTGCGGCGTGAATCACCAGCCGAGTCACTTCCTTGTCTGGCGGACGGGCTTTGATGGTGTTTAAGCGATGACGCTTAATGCCGGCCCCTCATTAGCACGGCTCGATAACAAAATACAAGCCCCCCCTCGGAACGGCCAACAATGATAATGTGCTGTCATGTGCACAACCTCTCTCATGTTTATGATTAACTGGAAGCCACACGGGCCAAAGAGTGTCAACCAATACAGATAATGTGAAGAATTAGTGGTAAAAATAGAAAACGGCTGCAGTAGTTTCCTCCTTTTACAATATGTTTTTTTGTATTTTTTCTATCCACTCAGTTCCTTAAACTTGATTCCTCCCATTTCTCATCTCGATGCATTATTACATACGCTGTTTTATTAGTTTTGTACATTATGCTCGATTAGATTTAAAAAAAAAAATAAAACATTACAAGAAAAGAAAGGTTTGTATTACACTTATTACCTTTGCTGGTGTGTTTTTAGTAAGGAATATAAAGTGCACATCAAGCTTGTGTTGTCTTGTGTTCATCACTCGACATGAATGATTGACACAATAACACATCAAGAACGACACTGGGAGAGGCTTAATGTTTTTAATGGGTGCAGGAAGAAACCTCCGGTTCTGTAATTTCATTCATACATCGACGTTTCCCAAAAGTGAAGCCTGAATGAAATCTTGTTGTTGTTGTTACCTATTGGCTCGGTGCTGCACAGGTGACGGTGGATGGAACTGAACCATCATTGGTTGATCGTGATGTTAAAGTATTTTTCATATAATGGCAAATGACATCAGCGTCTCATCTGAAGTATTTTATGTTTTCTCATTCCTGGACATTTGAGATGCACCTCGTCATCTCCGTCCGTCTGTCTGCATCAGATGGTTTCAATGCATTGCTTTGCTTTATGCAAATCTGAGGTCTTCTTCCAACGGCGTCTCTCAATGTGCCATATTCTCATGGCCAACTAATTGCTGACACGCAGTCATGAGTTATATCATGAAGTTTGCCATGCACAGCCACAACTGTGTCATCTTGTTTCCCAACACCTTTATCTGCCACATCTCTGTGCCCCCCCCCCCCCCCCCCCCCCCCCTTCATCCTCCTCCTCTGTGGAAGCAGACGCTCAGAGTGCAGCATTAGCGCCAACACGGCAACATGGCAACATGGCAACATGGCCCGGCCACACTGGCTGAGGTCATCATGGAGCAGGGACCCCCGCTGGCTGGAACAGTAGTCTGACCTTCAGCTGACACCACCCCCTGTTAACCCCTCAATTAACCTCCGCGTCAGACCCCCTGCTGGCGGAGCAGAGAGGAAGAGCTCCCCCTCCTCCTCCTCCTCCTCCTTTTCATTCTATCTTTATTTCCTTTTATCATTTTCTGCCTGGATACACCCTGGCCCCGGGAAAAAATTACCATCTTATTTCGCTAATGCGTTTGGGGAAAATACCACTTTGCGGACAAAGTCCGCGCCGTCTCGCAGGAGTTGCACTTTTCACTCTTTGCGTTCGGAGCGGAGGCGGAAGAGATTCGAAAACTCCAGGTGGAGTGTGCAATGACCTTTTCACAAAGTCGCCCACCTTTCCACTCCTCTGATCAATCCCCCCTGATCGCTCGCCGCCCGCCGGATTGTAATGTCACAATTAGGACGGCTCCATCGTTTCTGTTTCCCACGCGGGGACGAATTCAGCGCCACTCTGATCGCAAGGTCACTTCTTTTGCAATATTAAATAAATGAGAGCGGCAGTGGCGACTGGATTCATCCATCCATCCATCATCCGTCCATCTGTCTGTGTGTGTCTTTGTTTGTAGAACCACACGGCAAAGAATGAGAATGCAGCAACTCCTTTTGAATTTTCATCAGTTCAGATATTTTTTAATTACTTTTGAATTAAAGCTGCAGAACTGTGCAGAACGAATCCTGAATAATATGTTATAATACGTATTTACTTTTTTAACTTATATTTTATATAACTTATATTTTTTAATTTTTTTATATTTTATATATTTTATTGACTTATTGAATTATTTGCTTATTTAATTACTTACCAAGATCAGTGTTGTACAGCCGGGGAGAGTATTTCCCCTCTGACAGCCAAGCGGGGTCAAAACTGGTAATGTAGTGGTGAGTGGGCTTTTGCTGTTTGTCAGTTGCAGGGGGTGCAGCCCCCCCCCCCACCTCCCCCAGTAGAATGGTAGGGGAAACACTGGAGTCAGCGCACAGCCGGAGGTGGCACCGGTTGTGGGTTTGACAACCCTTTTTAAAACAAAGAACTTTCTCCGATGTGTTTCTTTGTCTCAAAATGACAAACCATTGACTTTATAGATTTTCCTGCAAAGGGGCTTAAATGTATCTCCACACCTCATTCCCTCATTTTGTGGAAGGCACATCAGATGGTGTTGATACGGCTCCACCCCTGCTCCCAATTTCTGCTTCCTCAAAGCATCACCTGCAGCTCTGGATTCCTTCCCAGCTCCTGAGCTCCGCCCACAAGCTGACAGAATGGATTTCGTAGGTTTTGGACCATCACAAAGACCGACTGCTTTAATCCCTCTTCCTCACACAGGCACTTGTTTACTGCAGATGGAAATCCAGGATATTCAATCATTATTTCCCTCAATATATATTTTACTATTTAGATAACATGTGACAGGATTTGCAACATATTTCAAACGTGGTTTTCACTGGAGGAGAAATTGGATGAGACGACGTGTATGGGGACTCGGCTGGATGTTTTGGGCAAACCTTTGATGTTAGTCATTATGCACACTCGTCTGACTAACGACTCTTTGTTGATTAATGAATCCATTCAGGCTCCACTATTACGGTATCTGCTTTAATGAATATTTAATGAGCTGTCTTGTCTAATTAATCTGACGGTGATATTTGGAAAGAGAACTGAAAACTTGACTCTTTCCGGGGTTTCGTTCTTTATCTAAGAAATAAAATAAAAAAATCACAATCAAACTTAATTGTCATATTGTCAATTGGCCATATTTTGGGGGGAGTTGTGGATAATAAAGAATATTTCTGTATGTAACGTATGACTACAGCTGTTGTGCCGTGGCGCTGCGCAGCTGTGACTGCGCTGCGCAGCTGTGACTGCGCTCTGCTGCAGGTGGAATGTCCTGTGACAACGTGTTGTGCCTGTGAGATGATGCGTGTTTGTAAGTTGTGGGTTTGGGAGATTCTCCAAATGTGTGAATGGCTGTTAAATGAATGTACTTACATTCACAGACGTAAGAAATGGGCCAAGAAGACAAGCTATTTTACAAGCTACTTTAAATGAATGCTATGTCATGCGATGCATGTTACGTCAAGATAAGAATGTTTATCTGCTCGTATCACAATATTCATTTAGTTCCAGGCAAAGCTTTGGTTTAGAAATGATCTTAATGTCTCGGAGTTCTCCGAGGGAAGAAGCGTTTTACAGAACCGAGCTCCATCTGTCATGAGTTGTACATCTTCATGAGCTTTGTAAATCGAATGCACATCACTCTCTGATATAGATGACTATTACAATCATTATCAATATCGTTTTGTTGTTCAGCATTCAATGAACGTCATATGAATCTGATGAAGCCAACAGGACACAAGAAGTATGTTTAATGCGCTAGTGATCTTTACATGAGCAGAGTTCAAACCCTCAGTTTTCATTACAATGTTTTGAAGAAGGTAATACCACTAAGAATTCAAACATACAACGGTTTTCCATTTAAATTTCTCCCATTTCTGGACGTTATGGCATGCAAATCAAACCGATTTGGCAGAAATGTAAGTCTCTGTGAATAAGAGCATATGCTGAATGCCTGAAATGGAAATTAGACTCAAATGTAATTGCTTTTATAATCAAAAGCACTTTTCCCTTAATGCTTTAATTTGGGACCTTTTGAGCATATAAATTATGGATGGTCGGAAAAGGATTTGTGCGGAGTAAGCCTTTTAGAGGGAGAGGAGCCTCGGTGAAACTTTCCCAATGTTCTAGTATCTTAAGCTCAGACTCACTGTCATGCTCCACAGGGATACATTATAGAGCAGGCCTGAGTTTGACTCACGCTCTCAGCCATTGTCCGCCTCATTCATACCAGTGAGTGTGGACTTTACATTAAAACCTCACATCATTAGACTGACATTGTTGGGTCATCTCCATCAGCTGCCACATAAGTGCGTATTCATCTGCTCCTTTCAGCCGTAACTCGATCATTTCAATGTTCATTACAAAGGTGAAGATTCAGTCTGAACCTGTTGATTTTTGTAAAACTTGTGACTGAAGGGAACATCCATGATTTTATTTCGTAGGCTTTCTTGAACACTGAGGTTTTTGGTGAAAGAGGCGCCATGTGTAGAGAGCTGCTAACGGTGAACACTCAGTGTGAGGCTCTAGCTAATGATCAGGATGTTTCTACTCTCACATTCAGTGGTGGCTTGTTCCAAATGTGAAAAATGACGGTGTGGATCTCTCTCTTTCAGGGGAACCGTGGAAGCTCGCTTTGTGTATGTCTTCGTTCTGGGCATCCTCTTCACCGGCACCAAGGACCTTCTGCGGTCCCAAGTCATCACAGCCGATGCCAACCTGAAGAGCAGGGGATTGTGGGAGATCTACAGTGGCTTGGTTTTGCTGGTCTCGCTGCTGTTCCGCGCCCACAACCTGCCCGTGCTGTGCTGCTGCCTGCTGGTCCAGACTCTCATGGCGCAGTTCATCTGGAGGAGGCTCCACTACGACGCAGCCCAGACCACCATCATGCACTACTGGTTTGGCCAGGCCTTCTTTTACTTCCAGGTAAACGGCAATAATCACATCAGTGGCAGTAAACATCTCAACAAAAGCCATTTCTGAGCATTTATATAGTGAAGTATTGATCTTTGACCCTGTACTTCATGTGTAACTTCACCCGAACAGGTTGTAAACATGAACTCCTTGTAGAATCTTCCTCCGTGAAATGAAAATGATCCTTTTGGGAGTTGAGTTGAATTGAGCTCCAGCTTAAGTTCAGGGAAACTCGTGAGCGCTGTGATATTTTGGGGCTCGTTCTGGAGGTTCTCTCCAGATCGTGACTCAACAGCTCTGGCGTTATCAAGCATGAATAAGCGATTCTCTGTAAGATCTCAGCCTCGCTGCTGCCGTGCCCAGACCATTCCTGCTTAAGCAGGTGTTGCAGAGGAGCCAGCTGTGGCTCAGAAGGCAGCGCAGGTCATGTTCTGACCCGAAGGGCATAAATAATCAGGGGGCAAACGACAGCTCGCCGACTCAACAGAAGGGTAGTCGACAACACGCTCTGCCTCTTCGGCCAGCGCTGTCTCCTCGGGGCAAAACAGGCCGACTGCGCCTCGATCTTCATGCTGTCTTCACCACCATCGAACTGTACAGCACCCGTCTTGGGTCACGAGCTCTTTCCGATCAGGATTTCCTCCCTCACCCCGTCATCACGCTGTTAGTGACTGTGCGTAAGCATCTGTGCTCGGGACCACCCTGTCCACAGCGCCACATCGAGACAGATCGAATCCAGGTGGGAGTAGCATCTCCCAGGATAAAGCGCGTGGTCCTACTGGCTCTTTAAAGGTTATTTAAAGGGCTTATTCATGCGCTAGTCTTCCGATTGTTTTGTGAGGAGAACCCTTCGTAATAAACCTTTAGGTATATTCAAGCTTCAACTGACCCAGTGGCAAACACTTTGCAAATCCTGTTCAAATGAATGAGCAAATGTTTCAGAAACTGCTGCAGAGGCGTGAAGTTGTGAGTTGTTGACGATTATTGTAACATATTAACGCGCCTCTTCTAAAGGAAGGTCTCATAAGCGCTAACCTTAAGTAAGAGTCTGCTGTGGGGTTTTTAGAGACGAGATGGTTTAACATTTGGACACAGAGTAGAAAAACATTTAGGGAATATGTCATCACCGATAACGTGGAGTTTAAAAGGGGCCATTTTGGGGCAGATGGACATGTTTGCGTTTAGACTGCATCACTCAGCCGATGTCCATGTTGTTTGCTGGGATGTGTTCTAGAGTCGTACGCTGCGGCAGCTCTCTCCAGGCACATGTGACACCGACTACTGGACTCCAGCTGCACCCAGGGCAGGTGTTTCTTTAGCAGCTGTGAACAGTTGTCAACACTGAACATCCTCATTGCTAAAAATGTAATAATCCTCATCACCTCCGGGTCTTTAATGCAGTGATTGGCTCGAGCGTAGACTGCCACCAGGCAATTTTCCGACTAACTGTTCAGGCTTGTAGTCGTAGACCTCTGAGTAATAACTTTCTCAGCGTAGCTGTAACGGCAGTGGATCTGTAAAGCTGCGTTGTGGATCTGCCACTTGTGGAATAACTGATGTCAGGAATGATTCTCGGAGTGTGCGGTTTCAAATCAAATGTTATTTGTATTGCCCACATTCACAACTTACAATTTGTCTCACAGGGTTGCAAAAAAAGGGATCAGTTCTCCGGATGCAATGAATCATTCAAACCTGAGTTTAGACTTGATCACATGACATGTTTGATCAAACCACCGTAGAAACTGGTGGTATTTACAGAGAGCTGCTCGACAGCTCAAAATCAGAGACGCGTCGTCAAATATATCCCAGGTTCCTCGTTCGCACAGACGTCACCAAAAGAGCTCCATGACTCCTTTGGAGCATCGATCTGACGGGAGAGGATTTAGCTGCGGGTTTGTCTCGTCATGATGGAGTGATGGACGAGTCCAGACTCTGCTGCAGCGGATTAAGTGTGAATTTATGTCACTTTCAAAACCAGCAATCAGAGGAATTCCATCCATCAGGAGTGATTTGTCCAAAAGCTTTGATCGGCACACGTGCATCAGTACGAATCCTTTACTCTTCACTTCTTCTGGTGCCTTCTTCAGCAATTCCTCCAGAGGTGGTTGAGTTCATGGAGCTGGGGTGTGCACATGTGCAAAGGTCACCCTCCAAAGATCCTGAGTGACATGAAAGTGGAGGGCTGCTCCTAATGAGCGAGACAGAGCTCCACCGGTGCCACAGTGTGGCTCTGTGGACTGGGCCCATCACGGGGGTCACGTTCCCCTGACTGTAGCTCAACGGACGTCTTGTGTGTTCTGTGAAATGAAGGATCCAAACGACGGTCGTTTGGGCTCATTGTGGCGTGACACAGTGGAACACCACGGGCTGCCTCGGACTCGATCATTAAAGGTGGATTATTTCAGTGTGGAATCGCTGGCGAGAGCCAGCTACACTTATAAATCACGAAATAATGCATTTGACCCATTCTACCTTCTCCCATCGGCCTTCTGCTGAAAGCTTACACCGGGAGCGTCGAACTGTTTTCACCGCGTCAGCAGTGTGGCTGCTCTCGAGGGGCCGGTTCTAATGGTGGGACCAAATGTAATTACTTTGAAACAGATTGCAAAACGACTGTCCTCGTACTTTATTGTCATTCATTCAAGTTGCAAATATTGCATTTGCATTTCCATACACGTGAAAAGGTAAACACAGCGAATATATTGCCGCACATAAAAAGTGGCATGCGTAATGAACTCGGGTTTATTGGCAGTGTTCAGACTCTGCGCTCAGTCTGTGGACCTGACTGACACATCATAAAACATGAAGCTCCACTGTCCCACGGTGGAGGAGGTGGGTGGAGGAGACGGTGCCTGGAGGACGGAGCTCGTGACATGAGTTACACCGTCTGTAACTGGCTACCGCAGAGGAGCTGCTTCCACGTGTGCGACAGCAGGGCGTGAGCTTCCTCACTGCAGGAGTGTGCGCGCACAGCTGGAGGTCCGGACAGGTGACACTTCCAGACTGAGTTCAGCCATTGGCCGTGTTTACTGCAGCGCTGCGGAGGCGGGAGACGGCGCACGACTGTGTTGATGAATGTGGCATCAATCATTTCAACATGTCAGAGCGAATGTGTTGTAGAAACCTATCAAAACGTCTACGTTGGATGGGATATGCTGTGAATTAAAATAAATAAATAGGTTTTCAGTTACCGTCCGTACACAAATCACCAGACATCGGAGCTGAAACGCAGGTGTGGAGTCGTGGGTCACCCATGTTTCTGTTTCTTGCCCTGGAGCAACAGGCTCGGGTCGAGCCGCCTCGCTCTCTGACACTTCTTCTTTTGATCAATGTCGGGTCAAATTCATACACGTAATATTTGATGTTCTCCAAGTGGATATGAGGAATGTGTTTGTTGTCATAAGCAGGTGAAACCATCTATACGTGGCCTTCAACCTCTTCACTGCTTCCTTCAGATGCAGCTGTGAATGTTCTTGCCCTCTGTGATTTGAAATGTGCGCTGAGGGCAATTAAACAGCTCGTTCGCTTGTGGATCACCATCACATTTAAATGTGACTCCGTTCCCATTCTTGATCTTGATCTCCGCAAATTCCCAGAGGTGTTTGTTTTCCCCTGATTTGTGTTCATTTATCAAGTGAACCGTAATTGGACCAGCAACAGAAGGAATGTTAAAGTAATTAAAGTAATTATGTCATTTTATGCTGCAAGAAATTTGATTTTTCAAGTAAAACACTTATTAAGTAAAATGCTAATGAGCCAGTTTGAGCTGAGTCGGAAAAGATCAGAATGTGCTGCCTGAAAATCAGATGAGGCTCCTGTGCAGCTCCAGTGTTCTTACAAATGACTGAGGGAGAATCCTCTGAACTCTGGAATGAGACTGAAACATGAAAAAGGATTCAGTTCCAAAGGTCACGCTGGAAATCTTTCTTTCTGTTCCTGGTTAACAACTGGGAAAACAGGCAATCACATATTTATCAGAATGCATTGTTTGTTCAATATCGTAGGATTGCACTTTGGACGTAAAAAAAAAAAATCCCAAACCCAAACTATAACTAAACAACAGTTAAGACAGGTTTATTGCATCACACAGGATGTGTCTGTACCTGTCAATCACCCTCTCACCCTCTCACCCTCAGTGTTAAGTGTCACTGACGGATTCTGAGAGTGAGCCTTGTATCGTGCGTTATCTCATTCGTTTTATTTGAATACGCTTCTATGACATCATACTATATCATATGCTGGCTTGGTTTGTGATGAAATGACTTGCAGCGTGTACGATTGTGTGACCTCTTGTGGTGAAGTTGCGTGTTGCATCCATCACCTCACCCTCACCCTTCTGAACATGGCATCTTCATGTGAAGATACACCAATGGGCTCATTTATGGGCAATGGGGGAAAAAAACAATACATTTCGGTGATGAAGTCAAAATGAGTCACTGCACCTTTAAAATAAAAAAGTGACCCATTTTGGAAATGCACATCGTCTGGCGTGGAATCATTGTGTCCGCAGACCAGCGCCCTGTGTTCCTCCTGAGTCCGGCTGCAGACAGAAAGCAGTGGCCACTGCTCACGTCCACGTTACAGAAAGAACCGGGCGGCTGGCGAGTCGCCAGAAGCTCAAAGTAATGATGTGGAAGCAAAGGCGCCAGCTCCACGGCGGCGAAATGCTCACAAGGCCTCAGCCACTTATCTCTGCAGCGCTCCATCAGTATTCCAGCCGAGTTCCGCCGCCGCCGCGCAAAGCTAACGCAAGATCTCTTCGTGCTCCTGCAGGGAAATTCCAACAACATTGGCACCGTGGACATTTCGGTGGGATTCATCGGACTGGAGAGTTACGTGGAGGCTCCCACCATATTCTTGACCGCCCTCAACACCTATGCGGGGCCGTTGCTCTGGGCCTGTCACCTGGTCTGCTTCCTCAGCTCAGAGAGAGAAAGGTAAGTCCCTTTCAGTCAGTGTGTTTGTGAATTCAGCCAAGCTCCATCGAAGTTGACGTAAAATGTCTCACCCTGGTTGAAGGATACTCGCGCTAATGTGATGAAGACTAGAAACTGGAGCTCGACACTTTCAGCTTCTTTTATATTCACAAGAACCGCTGAAAGGTCTATTAAAGGTGCAGTGTGTACGGCTCGGTGACATCTAGAGGTGAAGTTGTTGTGTCCATCACCTCACCCTCACCTTTCTTAACGTCCCGGAACAACCGAGGGTCCAGTTGTCATTAAGGGTGAGAGAAAAAAAACAATACATTTAGGTCGTTATAAATTCATGAAACTGTCAGTGTGTAATTGTTTTGTGATATTTATAGAAGTGACCAAAATGACCCAAATCTGACACACTGCACCTTTAAAAATTGAGAAAGTGAAGGACTCAAAATATATACATATATACATTTGTTGAAATATATTGTTGTACCTAACAACACAACTACGTGCGTTTTGCATGAAATTTCTCAGATATTAGAACAAGCCTGTTTTTTGGATGGATGGATGAATGACTTTCAGCTTCAGACCAAATATAATTAATGTTCAACTCATAAAGATACATTTGCAGCATTTTTCTAAAAAAACCCATCTGTGACATTTCACCGGCACAGCTCCGCACTGCTTTCGTTTTGGACTCTGCAGGAATGTTGACGCTGTTGCTGTAAACGTTAGCTGTGTCGTTGACTCGTGGCAGCCGAGTGGTTTGCCCTGCGGGGCATCAACGATGCATGTAAACAGCTTAACCTGCGCGGGAGCTCGACTG
>JAFBJT010109766.1:62594-74307 GCA_016785325.1 Chascanopsetta lugubris
GCCCCTCATGTAAATACACATGAATGGTCACATTTCAGGGTAAAAACAAGATTTTTAAACATAAGAATTCAGTCTAACGTCAGTCTGTAATTGTTGTGCGATATTTTTCGCCAGACAGGAATCGTGCACACTGCACCTTTAACAGCAATTAGGACACTTTAAATCTGGGGTCACGATTCCGACCCACTTCCCTCTTCCCCGTCTTGGCAGAGTCCTCGTCATCCTCCTCGTCATTATCCCACAACAAAAGGAGACGGCAGAGAAACGAGTTTAGAAAAAGAGGAGGAGCAGGAAGTCGCTCCTCTTCATCCTCTTCATCCTCTTCATCCTCTTCATCGCCTCGGTTTCGCTCCGAGGCGCCAAGTGAAGGGGAATAAAGACGGCAGACAAGAGACGGTGATTGTGTGTTAATGTGCGAGGCGGCGCGAGGCTCCACACGTCCGGCCTCCGCACAGACCGACAGGAAGTGATTCCAGGACTTGAACCGTCTCTGCCTCCGTGAGGACGCGAGCGGAAAAGTTTAAACGTGATCAAACACGAAGGTGAAATCCACGACTGAGGACGTTGACAAAGGATTGTTCTTATTGTTGTTATCATTCGTCTTTTATTTACCTTTCGTTATTCCACTTTATTCGTGAGTCGCGGGCCCAAGCGTATTCCTGTCGACCGTGACCTTTGACCTTTGACCTACATTCACCCGAGTTTTCTCCCTGAGGACCAGCAGGGGGCGACTTCCTTTACAGTTAACGTTTTCCCAAAGGAGTTCATGTCTCCGTTTTTGGTGTAAATATTATGGGATTGACTGATGGCACTGACCCAGTGGGCTGAGGGGGCCGGTGGGTGGGCGTGTTCCTCAGTCAGGCTCCGCCCCCTGCTACTTCACATATGTTTATTTCTGTTTTTTGTTTGTTTTTTTAAATCAAGATGGAAGAAATGGGGATGTGCGATGGCGGCGGGGTTGATGGGGGGGGGGACGGGGGGGGCTAACAGGCCATTAAAGCAAACTTGAAGACGGTTGGTTGGTTGGTTGGTTGGTTGGTTGGTTGGTTGGTTGCCATGGCAGCAGACGGGGGCAAAGTGGTAGCAGTGTGACGTTCCCATGGCGGTGGGGCCGTGCCAGGCTCCGTCCTGCTGGCAGCGGCTGAATGAGAGTGGAGCTGACAAAGAAGTGAGAACACCAGCGCCGTTCATGTCGAACTGACCCCGAGCTGCCGGGGGGTCGCATGTTTGAATCCCGCCCTGCCTCAGGAGGCGGAGCAAGGCAGCAGCGCGGCCAGAGTTGTGTCTTAAAGGTGCAGTGTGTTGCACCAAGAGTTGCAAATTCACACCATCACCTGAATATATGTTTGTTGCCATTATATTGAAATGAGCCCTTTAATGTTTGTTTACATGAGGAGCGGGTCCTCTCTGTGGGGGCGGCCATGTTTTTACAGCAGTTAAAGTGGAGGCACTACACATCGACCGTCGACCACAGCTTCTCCTCGTGTTCATGAGGGTGAGGCGATGGATACAACATGTAACTTCACCTCTAGAGGTCACCACATCTTACTCACTGCACCTTTAAATCGGTGAAGTTCAGGTTTTGAATAACGGCAGTTGTTCGTCCTTCTCTGTACGAAGGCGCTCAGCCGTCTCCTCCCTCCTTCATCTCCCTCCTTCCTCCTCCTCCTCTTCCTCTCCTCCTCCTCTTCCTCTCCTCCTCCTCCTCTCCTCCTCTTCCTCTCCTCCTCTCCTCCTCCTCCCCCTCCTCCTCCTCCTCTCCTCCTCCTCCTCTTCCTCTCTGCGTCCCGGAGTGAAGTCAGGTGGGGTCTGCCCCGCTGCGATGAAGCCCCCTCTGATCAGGGGCTTGTGAGCAGCGTGTGGGAGCAGATCTGTTATTATTCCTCAGCCAGGTGGTCGCGCTGAAATCACGCCAAGCGCCGCTCGCCCTTCGAGGCCCCGCCCACACCTGCCGCTCCGGGTTAGCCCCCATATTACAGCCGGCCAGGTGTTCACATCTTTCATTTTTCTCTAAACACAGGTATTAAGTCTGGAGTGGGGGTGGGGGGGGGAGGGGGGGTGGGGGGGGGGGGGGGGGGGGGGGGGGGGGGGGGGGGGGGGGGGGGGGGGGGGGGGGGGGGGGGGGGGGGGTTACTGGAGGAGGAGGAGGAAGAAGGGAAGAAGAAATGTTCTGTTTTGCGGCGAGGAGGTCGCGGGCGGTAGCGATGGACTCTGCTCGGGCGTCGACAACAAACGAATCGCCCCGTTTTTCATGTCACTGAAAGTCTGAGGCCAGAGGGCGAATCCTCTCGGTGCCGCGCTTCACCTCATGTGAAGGCGCAGGAAGGAAAACACGGTGGAACGAGATGAAGGGGAATTCAAGTCGGGATAAAAAACACCAAAAATGTAAATACTCGTGTGGAGACGTCGTCCATGACGGTGATCGCAGAAAGTTTGGGGCTGAACCCCCAGGATCCTTTGACCCCGTGACCTCTGCGGTCTGACGGCACCGGACCCATCGGCCATCTCACCTGGGTCACAGAGCCCCCCCCCCCCCCCCCCCCCCCCCCCCCCCCCCCCCCCCCCCCCCCCCCCCCCGCGGCCACTCCAGAGAGAGAGAGATATGTGGACTAATTGTACTATTAACTGTACCAGCCTGTTGTGAGAGCCAGTGGAGAATGGGTCCTGTATCATCTTCAGCCATATTCAGGTGTGTGTGTGTGTCTGTGTGTGTGTGTGTGTGTGTATTGATATGTTTGATTGACTCGATCCAGCTACATCTCTTAAATAGAAATGAGCTGAATTAAATCATTGGAATTACAATTCAATTATTTCACCACCTGAATCGATCGAGTGCAATTCATCCCCTTTTTTAAATTCACAATCTCTCCTCATTATCGATCATGTATTTTATTAATTCATTGTATTGGGATATTACATTTTAAATGTATTTTCATAGTGGACCATCTTTAATAATGAACGTATCAATAATAATATTTTCAAACGCCGACATTTGTCACGTGAACGATGAACGATCCGTTTTTAGCTCGTTAGCGATCGTCGGTGCGCGTCGGCCGTGTTTGGGCGCATGTGGCTCCCGTGCACCAGGGGTCTTATTTTGAAAATCCCTCTCGCTCAGAATATGCTCTGAACATATTTTCTATACGGCTCAAACACCGACACTCTCCTCGTTCTCCTCCGCAACCACTCGAAGCCAAGCGCGTCCTGAAAATAGCCTCGGCGCCGTGCGATCCCTCCGCTGCCAGAGCGCCGATAAAAGGAGCGCGGCGCAAAAACATCTTCGCGCGAACATAGGGGGCACTGTATCATATTTTACTTTGAACCCCCCCCCCCCCCCCCCCAAAAAAAGGTCACGCGTCTCTTTCCATGTGCTGAAGATGAGCGGCGAAGGTGTTCAACTCTGGCTCGCCCCCCCGTTTGATGCGCGAGGACCCCGCCAGCCTCCATCTTTATTCCGCCGCTCCGCGTCGGCGAACGGCGGCTCTCAGCCGCTCATTGTGCCGCTCTTTAATACTTCCATATTGTGCGGCTAATTCTGAATTTCACACCTTTTCTCTCCTTCTAACGGCCTCTTTGTCTGGCGCCGCGCTGCGCTCGCCGTCTCGGCGGCGGCAGACAAAGGGAAACACGTTAAATCCGCCTCTAAGAGCCTTTTTAATTCTACATTAGCGCTCGTCATCTGTTGGCCTGACAATACCAAACACAGTTTATAGCCCCGGACGCAGGATCCCGCCTTTGTTTCCTGCACGGCGGAATATTGTGGCATCAATAATGGGAGAGAGCAAACACACACACACACACACGCGCACACACTCACACACACACACTGGCACACACACACACACACACACTGGGCGTGTAGTTTGAGGTAATCCCGCGCGTTTTACAGGAGATGCTGTGTTTCATTGTCCCAGGAGCATAATTGGAGAGTGTTTGAGCCGTTGGAGAGAAGAACGTGGGCTCGCTGCCTCGCGGACGGAACTCCAGATGCTATTGTGTCGGAGGTATTTGGGGAAGTGGCGCCCGGAATCCTCCAGACGAAGGCGGCAGATATGGTGGAGGGAGAAATGTAGGAAAACCTGGGAAGAATCGAGTCCGCTCCTAAATGCTCACGTATGAAAGGAGGAAGGGTGGAGGTGTGGAGGGGCAGGGTGGGGGGCAGGGGGGGGGGGCGGGGTTAAACTGGAGAGAGAAGCAAGGTGATGTTCAGTGGCGCCAGTCTACCTGAACCCCCCCCCACCCCCCCACCCCCCCACCTCCACCTTCGCCATCAGATCAGAGCGAAGATAAAGACAAATTGATCAATTCGCCGGTGGAAGCGAACGCTGCCAAACGGAGTCAGACCCCGACCAAAGTAAAGGCTGTGGTAAAAACGAGAAGGAGAGAAGAGAAGGAGGGGTAGAGGGGTGGGGGTGGGGGGGGGGGTGGAGGTGGGGGGGGGGGGGGGGGGGGGGGGGGGGGGGGGGGGGGGGGGGGGGGGGGGGGGGGGGTGTAGAAAAGATTTGGGGCTCTAATGCCAGCCTTATGCGTCTTTTAGTCGTTTCCGCCGCCGGGGTTTGGCACGGATGGGGCGCTGTCAGCCAGCCAACAAAAGTCTGCAGTGCCTGCCGCATTTCAGCAGCCCTGTTTTTGTCTGAGACACACACACACACACACACACACACACACACACACACACACACACACACACACACACACACAAATCAGCGACAAATTTTCCCCGGTGAATCCGAAGCTTCGTGAAAAAGAAAATCGGAAGTTGAATAAAAAAAATTCAAATCGTCTCCGCGGAGGCTCCGACGTTATTTTGTTACGAAACACAAACGTCGCATTTAATGCGACGTTTGATTTCACTGAGGCTCGGACGGTTCAGGGGGCGCTCCCCTGCCCCCCCCGCCCTTAGTTGTTGTTTGTGTTGTTTGTCTATTGGGTGGAGGAGGGGTGAGTGTGTGTGTGTGTGTGTGAGGGGGGTTGTTGGATAATGAAGCCTGTTTGGTAATGAGGGAGGGAGCTGTTCAATGGCTCCCATTCACATGGACAGGGAAGAAATATCATGGCCGCCGCCGAGCCGAGTGCAGCTGCACGCGCATGTTAATGTCGTCCGTCTTTTCCTTCGTTTCATTTTCCTTCTTTGACTTTCAACTTTCTCAAAGTGTCTGAAAACTTCAAAGTGATTTCAGAGCTTCGCCTGGAGCCTTTTCATTGTTTGCGCTTTCCGTAGCTGTGCGTGCCGCCGTGCAGTTACACCTCCTGACCACTTGTGGGCGCAGAGAAGAATTCCTCTCGTTGAGCCTTTTCCCAGAGTCAAACACAGAACCGTCCGGTTCCACCGAGCGCTCGCCAAATCCTACACACTCTACCTTTAACATCAGCTCCAGAGTATTTCCCACTTCCCAAACTATTCTTCATATTCTTCTTCAACCTGTGCACGAAGAGGAAACAACATATTGACGTAAATATATTCATTTCAGCAAATTCAGGGACTGGACCTTTAATGTGTGTCCAGAGGCTGGAGAGCAGCTCCGAGGCTCCTGAGGTCAAACTCCTCTGACTGGACCCGGTTGAAACACCACAGGGGTTTTGTTTGAACAGATGTTGTTGTTGTTGTTGTTGTTGTTGTTGTTGGATCCTGCAGAAGAAAGTTTGTCATGAAATGTTTAAGATTTGTTTTAGACAAATGTTGTTTCAACACTGAAATGTGTGTATTTGTTCTGTGGGCAGGACACCGTGTGTGTGTGTGTGTGTGTGTGTGTGTGTGTATGTGTGTGTGTCATGTACAAAAGTACATGTGTGTATTTTCACACAATACATTGAAATTATTAAAAGTCATTTGTTGTTGAAAATTGAGTAGAATAATAATAATAATAATAATAATGATAATAGTCATCAGTGTGTTTTCATTTGCATACATTTATAAAGCATTGTTGACATCAGAGCGGGTCGTCCTTCGTGTCGGCAGCCATGTTTGTACGGTGGCCAATGAGGGACATGCAGTCACTCCCCCTGGAGACAGTTTGATGTTTGATAAAGGCCATTTTACAACTCATACTGAACTTCACTGCTTTTACAAAACAATTAAAGGTACAGCAACGTTACAAAAACAAACAATGACTATCGTAGAATTGAAACCATAAAGTTTACATTTAAAAAAAAATGTAAATAAAGAGTTGTTGTGTCCGGGGCCGAGGTCGCGCTGCGACGCGTCGGAGCTGGACAGATGTGAAGCCGTCGCTCGTATACGTTCATCTGTTGTTTGATGTAGTCACTCGCACCGGTGCCAAGAAACCCCAATGCCTGCTGGGATTGGAAGGGGGAGGGGGGAGGAGGGGGGAGGAGTGGGGGGGGGGCTGATGATGATGATGAGGGCACGGGACAGTTACTCATCGACCATCGTCTGTGGGGGGGGGGGGGGGGGGGGGGGGGGGGGGGGGGGCTGATGATGATGATGAGGGCACGGGACAGTTACTCATCGACCATCGTCTGTTACATTAACGTTGATCCCAAGAACTGTTTGTACACGAGGACAACAGATATACTGAGCATTTTGCATCATTCAGAAGTGTGTGTGTGTGTGTGTGTGTGTGTGTGTGTGTGTGTGTGTGTGTCAGTACCTTTAAGACTTTGTCGAAACTTCTGGACCGGTGCCCGGCGGTGTCATGGAAACGCTTGAATCACTCAGAATGATTCATGTCTGCACAATCCCAACCCTCCCCCATCACACACACACACACACACACACACACACACATACGCACAGAGGCAGAATGCAGGAGGAAGAGGGAGTTGAACCCTTCTTCTCTCCATCTTCCTCCCGTCTCTCTCTCCTCCTCATCCTTGTCATGAGTCACATGCTCGGTTCCGACGCGCTCGTTCTGCGCACGTCACACCAGATCTCGTCTGTAGAGAATTTTCCTTACGAGCGGAACGACGCAACACGTCGGGGGAAAAAAAGCAAATACTTTTGTCTTTCTTCGAATGAATGGAAAGAATTGAAAAAGGCGGAACTCACAAATCGTAGTTCCGGACAAGTTGAAGTGTCTGGATTCATTTCTTCTCGGCCGCGTCGACGGAAACACAATCGGCCCCGTGATACATTCACAAATCCAATCAATAAGAAGTGTCTCGGTGTCGGGATTAAAGCGATGAGGCGTCTTTAATCTGCGTCGACGTGACGGATGAAATCCGTCCAACACAAAGTGTCTAGACGTCGTCGGTGACCCCCGAGGCGGCGAGGAGAGGGAGACATCACAAATGAAGAAGTCGGAGCCAGAATGCAAATAATAAAACCTCAAACAAACGAGAACAATGAAAGGAGCTCGGAGAGAATCTGAGTTCAGGAGAATATTAGAGGACGACGCTGCGTTTTTAGTGTTTTTTTATAATGGCCTCCTCTCCCTCAGTTCAAAGTAACTTTATTCAAATCATGAACATTAACATGTAAATACTCTCACTCTTATTATTCACCGCTCCTTCTTTCCTGCTGACGACATCATCGTAAACATTTTTCATTGATCAGTAAATACATGTATGTCGAGAAGTTTCAACAATAATAATAATAATTGTAATATATTACGAGAATAAGAAATTGAAAACAAAATTAATTCAAAACGTGAATTATTAGAATAAAGAATATTTTTCATTATATAAACTATGTAAATATTATACATATTACTTTACTAATCAATTCCCAAACCTGATAATCAGTTTTATTTGAAATAATATTAGAACTGAACTAATTAACAATGAATATGTCAGTAAGTAAACAAACAAACACGGTCACTAATATCCGCTCAGTATGAGACTAAAATGTTGACCTCCCCTCACCGCACCTTGAAGAGCGCCCCCCACTGGAGTCTTACTGTCACGTCAGGCCAGATCTCAGTTTTTCATTTCGTGAATTATAAAGTCATTAAAGTATCAACAGAATCAGTTTGGTCGATTTTGGAGTAACTCTGCCGTAACTCCCGTCTGTGCACTCGGAGGATGCAGATGCAGAGATTCATTCACACACACACACACACACACACACACACACACACACACTCTCGCTCAGGGTCAGACAGCAGAGTGAAGAAGAAAAGCCTCTGGTCAAAGGCGTCAGTTGTTTGTGTTTTTCAAACCTTCTCCTGTTGCTCAAAGACTTAGGAGAATTTCAATCTGGACACAAAGACGCAAAGAATGTGTGGAGTTTAAGTTTGGGATTAAGTCCTGAGGTTAGTTTCGTTCAAACCGGACAGATTAGAACAGCTGCAGGATTTGGGCTGAATCCAGGAGAGAGAACAAAAAGAGGAGGAAGGAGAATGTGAGAGAGACGCAAATAAAAATAACACTTTCATGTCTCATTTAAATTTCAGATTCAGTTTAAAAAAATGATCTTCTACGATGATAAGAGTGTAAAACGCTCATTGTTAATATGAATTAATTAATTAATGTTAATGTTAATTGCGTATATTAAAGGCGTTGATCATTTTGAAATTGAAAATTGAAGCGTCATTGTACAAATGTTACCCACTAATATACAGATTTTTTTTTAAAATGTATTTGTTTTATATTTATTCGATCTGAAGTTGTTGATTATTATCGTCCTCTCGCAGATTTGTTTAATCTGTCCCAAATATAAAAAGTCTAAAATAAAATACATCAAATATTCTCAAACTGTCAATAGTTTGACTGTCGACTGTAAAAGAATATAAATAAATCTGACCTTTTTTCTTATTGAAAGATGTTTATCTGTTCCTCAAACAGGTTTAAAACTGTGACCGATGAACGCAGATGAGCTGATGATGTATTTAATCATGTCTCTTAAAGGTCAGTGTGTGTGTGTGTGTGTGTGTGTGTGTGTGTGTGTGTGTGTGTGTGTGTGTGTGTAAATCAGCTGTGGGCGTGAGCGAGTGATACTCAGCGTGTGAGGCCGTAATGGAGCTGATGTGAGTTTCTCTCTGAGGTGGATTAGCACAGATTTAGCACAGTGACCCCACCTCTCCACCCCCCCCTCCTCCACCTCCACCTCCACCTTTAGCACCTCCTCAGTCAGCTCGGAGCACGGCGGCGTCCGGGGAGGGGGGGGGGGGGCCTGCCTCGCGTCCAATCATCAGCCCCCCCCCCCCCCCCCCCCCCCCTCTGTGGGCTCCCGTCAGACTGGCCGAGGTCAGAACGTGTCGTCAGAAGACGTGAGGCGCTTCCGCGTTTGTGTTGACATCAGCTGCTTTCGTTCTCGGGACTGACGCTGCTCCACATGGCGGCGGCAGCAGCAGCAGCAGCAGCAGCAGCAGCAGCAGCAGCAGCACTGACCCTGTGGCTCCATCACAGACATGGTTCTCACCTGGTCACAGTCAAAGCAGCACTCTGGGATTTTATTCATCAGCTGTCGCCGTGAAAACGCTCTGGACATTAAATCTCACTTCCCTTTCATTTTTTATCGCTCCAACTGTTGGAAATGTGAAAAAGAGGAGAAGAAGAACATGGAGATTGTAAAACGTTTGGAACGGTTGATCATAGCTTTGAGCTCATTCGGCTAAATTCATCCAGATCCAAGTGAAACCTCGTCTGAACAAACCTCCACGTTTTAAAAACAAACACCTGACGGCCGTTCAGGTTCGGGTTCGACTTTTGAAAGTCGTCCTTGTTGCCATGGTTACGCTCCTCACGCTGACGATCTACTTCCTGTTTGCATCACGTGATGTGACCTCGCATTCGTGTCTTCTGGTACTTTTGAATGGGCGGGGCTTATTATTGTTCCGTCAGATGGGGCTAAGTTATTTGTTGACCTCAGGTCAAGCTTCCAAGATGGTGGAATATTTTTTGAAGTTGTAGAAACAACCAGAAGAAGAAGAAGCAGTTGTTCTTAGTGTCACTTTGCGGTTGAAATGTCCCTTTAATGAACATATCATTGATTTAAAGTTGAGGTTAAGTTCATTTGATCTCAGATCAAACAGCAGCTTGTCAATGAACCTGATGAGGTCAGTGAACCCAGACATGATTCTTGACATGCTTTTATTTTGAAGGGGGAGTGGTTACAGAACCACACATGCCCTCATGATTTTTCTTATTGAATTGGAAAGTTAGAAAACTCAAATTATATCTGGATACTTATTCTAAATTCAGACAAAAGTGTTTTTCCGCAAAACGACTTTCTCTGTTTTTGAGATCATGTTGACGAACAACGAGCAGGAATATGTTTTTATGTTTTTAATGTCCAAAAATAATCGGATTTGATTTATTTTCATGTTTCTATTGGCCTCATTTCCTGTTTCCTAAAAAACAGAAGTAAAAAAGCCCGGCAGCCTCTCGTCCTCCTGAAAACCAGGAAACTCAATTACTTCGGCTTCAGTGTGGAACGAGATGAGGAGCTGGTTACAAACCTCTCAAACTCCAATAATCCACTTTAGAAGATTCAAGGCTCCTTGGTTTGGAAATATCAACAATCTGTCCCCTTCTTATTGAGTCATGCAGCTCCTCTGTGTGTGTGTGTGTGTGTGTGTGTGTGTACAGTGATGGGGTGCATGACCTTTTGTACCCTGTTTTGATTCATTTTTGCAGTTTATTTTTATTATCATTATTATTATTATTATTATTACTATCATTATTATTATTATTATCATTATTATTATTATTATCATTATTATTATTATTATTGTTATTATTGTTATTATTATTATATGTTCCATAAGTAATTGTATCAGTATATTATGAATGATGATAATTAATGACATATCTGAATGATAATGATCATAATTTATTCATTTCTTATTGATCATTCGTTATCACAAATTGAGGCTACATTTTCTTCGGCCTTGTGCCTTGTGCGGTGTGTGTGTGTTTGTGTGTGTGTGTGTGTGTGTGTGTGTGTAAGTAAATGCCAGGCGGTACTCAGGTGTACCTACATATTATGGGCTGTAACATGGCGGAGGGAGCAGAGTTGGCTCCCCTCCATTTTAAGACGGCGTTTCCAGATGGAAGCGGCGGCGGCGGATAAACGGGTCGATCGTTTCATGTGAGCGGCTTCATGTTAATGTTCTGACCTGTAACTGATTGATTTTCTGATTTTCTCACCTGATCGTACTTTTATTTTGAAATATTCATCGAGTCTTTATGTGGCGCTGCTTCCAGGCGAAAGGACGATGTTCATGTTGCTGACGTGTTTGAATAGAAACCTGTTTCATCTGCGTTCAGACACTTTAACCTTTGGCTTTGATTCAAATCATCTGAAGACAGATGAAAAAAATGAGTTTCACTCTTTGTGTTGTTTTCGATGTGACGTGTGTGTGTGTGTGTGTGTGTGTGCGTGTGTGTGTGTGTCTTCAATACACACACACAAAGGAGCATCCAATCCAATGACTTCCTATATTGTGTGTGTGTGTGTGTGTGTGTAGAACTGTGTATTGGTACCATACATACGCACGCGCACACACACACACACACACACACACACACACACACACACACACACTCGCATATAAGCACTCATACATTGACACTGTATAGACACACAATTACATGTGAATGTGTATGCATGTATATATAGGGGCATCTGTGCCAATGATTTTCAAGTTAGCTGTTTGTGTGTGTGTGTGTGTGTGTGTGTGTGTGTGTGTTGGTGTGTGGGTGGGGTGGGGGGCGGGAGAACATGTGTATGTGTTTTGCTCCTGAAGAGCCCCCCCCCCGCCCCCCCCCCCCCCCCCTCCCCCCTCACCCAGCCCCCGGCGGGCCCAGG
>JAFBJT010109766.1:87101-104049 GCA_016785325.1 Chascanopsetta lugubris
TGTGTGGGTTGTCTTTGTGTGTGTGTGTGGGTGTGTGTGTGTGTGTGTGTTGATCGCTGGAGGGAGGAAGAGGAGGAGGGAGGGAGGAAGATAAGAGGAGAGGGGGGAATCCGGCGAGCGGCGACTGTGCGCTATGGTGCCATGCAGGTGCGTTTTGACGCACGAGCGCGGGGTTCCAGTGGTCAGTGAGTTCAGATCGAGTCGTGACGCATCATCGATCAGTGGAGGGGAGTGAGGGGGTGAGTTTGAATTGAGATGAGTCAGATGAGGAAGGCGCGTTCAGCGGCATAATGATCGAATCCCGTGCGCCTTTTTTTGTGCCAATACTGATTTTACGCACGCGTGCACGTGGTGATTCGTTTATTTGTGTATACATACAGTGGTGTGGTGCAGCCTGCCTTTGGCATGCGCGTGCGCGCGCGCGCCAGATCCTCCAACTTTGCACTTTTGACGCTCCTCTTTCTGCGCGTGCACGGCACGCGCGTGCACTCCGATCCAGCCCTGTCCCACCCTCTCCCTCTAAAAGCCCACATCTCATCTGAACCCGACCCGTCCTTCAAACCTCTGCTCCATCCCATCCGCGTGCATGTCCGCGCCCCTGATCTCCCTCTCTCTCTCTCTCTCTCTCTCTCTCTCCCCCCCCCCCCCCCCCCCCCCCCCCCCAAAGCGCTTGCATGTCCGCGCCCCTGATCTCCCTCTCTCTCTCTCTCTCTCTCTCTCTCTCCCCCCCCCCACTCCCCTCCCCAACCACTTCCTTCCTTCCCGCCTCACGCACGTGTGCTTATTGTGATATTGTTGCTCCATCAGTCCCACTGCCACGCACGCACCGTGCAATTTCTCACGGATTCCCTCAGCCGTGTAAACACTACATTTACCTGTCAGCTACTTTGCCGCTGCAGCGCTGTACATGTGGCTGTGAGAGGCAGAGGAGGAGGAGGAAGAGGCGCTGCTGCCTCAGATATACAGCTCTGAACGCCCACCACCACCACCACCACCACCACCACCACCACCGCCTGAGACCGGAGGTGGAGACAGAGCTCTTGTTTCATGGAGGAGAGAGAGGGAGGAGAGAGCAAAGTCCGACAACAACTGCAAATGCAAAGCAAGGGGAAGAGAAACATCCCATAATGTGCACGACTCCCACATCTTCCTGATCCAACATTCCAACATTCAAAGTGACAGATTGAGGTTTGGCGTCCCAGTTCGATGATTGCATCCAGCAGCATCAGGGTGGAGAATTAAAGGTGCAGCCAGTGTGTAGCTTTCGTTGACCTCTAGTGGTGAAGTTGCCTGCGGCAGAACCCTTTGGTAGCAATCGGTTGTCATTGAAACTCAAAAGATGTTCAGTGTGTTGCACTACTGTGAAAACGTGGCGGCCCCCCGTAGAGTGGATCAACTCCTCGGAGTCATATACAATATGGGCTCATTTAAGGGTAACGGAAAAAAGGGGGAGGACTCCCATCACGCTGGACTCTTTTTCATAAAAGCTAGAAAGACGATGTGAAAAAAGGTCGGGGGTTCGATTCCTGCCCCCCCCCCCCGCACCACTCCAGGCTGAGGTGTCCATATGGGCAAGACACTGAACCCCTCGTTGCCCCAGCATGTACTCCTAGATACCGCAAATAGATGCACACTGTGAATGTGTGAATGTGACTGGGTGAACGCAAACTGCGCCGTGGATAAAGAACTACAGTATTGACCATAAGCAGGAAGTAGGGAATTGCATCAGCACCATGTGGCACCGGGACAGTGTCACAGTGGTATTCTGCCTCAGTGGCTTGAATCAGGAGAAGCTCCCTCGCGTGTTGCGGCCAAGCCATGAAAAACGGGTGTTGCTCACAGAGTCATGTGACCAGGCTGGTAAGGCCCAGGTGTCTGTGAGCAGTGGGGAAGCGGGTGGCACAATCATTGCCAGTCCCACATTTTGGAACCTCCACATAGCAATGAGTGAACAAGCCTGAATAATGACCATGTATCATTTATGTAGTAAGTTCCTTTGATATATATATATAACATGTGAACAACTCTCCATTCCATCTATGATGCTCCCCCCCCCCCCCCCCCCCCCGCACCACTCCAGGCTGAGGTGTCCATATGGGCAAGACACTGAACCCCTCGTTGCCCCAGCATGTACTCCCAGATACCGCAAATAGATGCACACTGTGAATGTGTGAATGTGACTGGGTGAACGCAAACTGCGCCGTGGATAAAGAACTACAGTATTGACCATAAGCAGGACGTAGGGAATTGCATCAGCACCATGTGGCACTGGGACAGTGTCACAGTGGTATTCTGCCTCAATGGCTTGAATCAGGAGAAGCTCCCTCGCGTGTTGCGGCCAAGCCATGACAAACGGGTGTTGCTCACAGAGTCATGTGACCAGGCTGGTAAGGCCCAGATGTCTGTGAGCAGTGGGGAAGCGGGTGGCACCATCATTGCCAGTCCCACATTTTGGAACCTCCACATAGCAATGAGTGAAGAAGCCTGAATAATGACCATGTATCATTTATGTAGTAAGTTCCTTTGATATATATATATAACATGTGAACAACTCTCCATTCCATCTATGATGCATCGGAGTGAGTGTGTTATAGTATAGTGTGTTTTTAAGGTTGTTGAGATCCTGGCCTTGTATCCATGAGATGAACTTCATTTGAATCTGGTTCTGTCCAATCAGTGAATCCTATTGCTTTCTTTTGGGGGGGGGGGGGGGGGGGGTGATATAGGGGGGGGGGGGGGGGTAGAATTGAGCAAAAACATGCATTTTGTGTGTGTGTGTGTGAAAAGTCTGAAGCGAAATTTAAAAGTGGAAAGAATCAAACTGCCGTGTTGTTCCTCACATCTGGAGGAAACCAAACAAACCTCTGCCGGTGTGTAAAAAGGGAACCTGAACAGCTCATCTTGTTTTAAGTTCGTTTTTGAATTAGCTGTTAATAATTAATTCGCTCCGAATCCCTGACTTAGACAACAGAGGATTATAAAACAACACAACAGCTCTCTGGTGGACGCAGATGCAGAGTATGATAATGAGCAGCGGCTCTTCATCCTGCAAAGATTAATGACATGGTGGTTTCTCCACCGACTCCAGCTCCAAACATCTCATTCCGTAAAGTACACTCATAAATAATCGATGCTGCAATGATGGAGTTAAAGACTATTTATTGTTCTGCTCGCACGATATATGTGCAAATGAGGCTGGACACCTTCTTTCATTTGAGAACAATGGTCAATGGAGGAGCAGCCACGATGGTGTTGAGATGTAATAGCACAGAACTTGTTGCCCAAGCTTGTGTGTGTGTGTGTGTGTGGGGGGGCAATTTTCTGTTAACTTAACGTGACATCACAGACCCAACCAGAAATCATCAAGTTAGCTACAGCTAGCAAGTAGCAAGCAGTGAATGCGGCAACTTCACAGCCCTGTATAAGATGTGTACTTTACCTCTCGTATAATTTACATCAGGGGGTGTCAAATCCATTGTAGTTCCGGGGCTACGTACAGCCCAAAGTGGGCGGGGCCAGCAATATCGTGGCATAGTAACCTGTAAGCAATGTCGTGTGAGACCCCCAGTGGACATAGCAGTTACTTGAATTGAACAATCGCAGTTCATGTCTCTTCATGTCTCTGTTACTTCTACACTTGCGGGTCGGAGTTGACCCTCTGCCGGGCAGGTTTTGGCCCGTGGGCCGCATGTTTGTCCGCCCTGCTTTTCCTCCGAGGTCCATCGCTTTACACCATAGACTCATCGCTTTACATCACAGGTACATCTGTTTCCCTCACAGATCAAAGGACGGTAGCTTGCGCATCAAAGGCACCCACTTTCCACCTGACATCGAGCTTCTTCCCACAGACGCTGGATACTATCGCATTATTTTCCTATCTGCTGTTACTCCGTCTCCGCGCTTCTAATAAAGACTAGTGTCAACATAGCGACGCTATTAGCGACGAGTATCACTCTGATTGCACACTCTGAAGAGTCCAGCCTTTTCCTGCCTGCCAACCTTGGGTATGGAAACAGATCTCAATGCACTTCTACTTTATAACTTCCTGGCGCATTTTATCGACATCCATCTGTACCGAATGTCTCAGACGGCATTTTACAAAAGTGAGACCTACTCGTGTCGTCGCCGCCTCTCGTTGTGGTTCAGATCAGCCAATTTCTTGGGTGATGGCCACCGGGGGCGGGGATGAAACCCATGACTCAGCAGTTATCTTCCGCCGTATGGAGCGACGTCTCCGCAAAGCAATGAAATAAGAGCAAAATTAAACGGCTTCCACGAGGATCCGCAGGGACCCATTCGCAGGCCCCTGATGATCGCCCCCCCCCCCCCCCCTCTCCCACTCTGTGCTCTTCAGAAAGTACATTTCTCCATTTAGACATTTGTTTATAAGTTTATAGTCTCACAGATGTAATAGACAGGCCTCAGCAGACTCATTTCATAGCTGAAATCCAATCTCTTAGAGCTGTTTTTTTTTCTTTCTGTATATCCGCCTCAAATGTTTTCAAAGCATCATGTTTTTGTTTTGTTTTGTTTTGTTTTTTTTATCACTGGGAAAAGAAAAGAGTTTAATGGATTTAACTTTTTCAGATCAGATGCAGCTTTGCTTTATGGCGTCATTCTCACTCAGATGGTGCCAAGTTCCAGTGAGAGCACATTCAGATATGCTCTGCTCTCACCCCTGTTTTCCCTCTCTGAGCAAATATCGGAAATCAGTTTGATCCCTCCCACCAGTGCTGCCAGATGGGAAAGGAAGAAATGTCGGGCTGTCGCTTTAGAATGATCATATATTACAAACCCACTCTTGTAAGTATACATTAATGGGAATTGTAAAATGATTGAAACATTCAAGTGATTACACATTCATGAAAATGTCAGTATGTAATTGATTGGTAATATTTCTCTTTTTAATGACCCAAATCTTACACACTGCACTTTTTTAGGGAATAATCTTTGCACAGCCTCTGCTTCCATCCTAAACTTTCAAAATAAAAGCATGCGAACGACACACTTAGCTGATTGGGTATGAGCAGGCATCATTTTCAGATTTTATGTAGCTAGTGTCGTACTTACATTTGTCATGGTGAACGATTATGTAAACAAACTTTGCTGGTTTTCTTCTCTCTGTGAAACTGCAAATGTCTGTTAGAATTACAGGGCATCATCGCCACCGACTGTTAAGGAGTGTGAAAAGACGGCACTCTGATACCCCTTCAGAATAAAAGCACAGGATTTGTGAAAATGGATCCCAAAAGTGTGTTACGACCCACCAGTTTAGAATGACTGCCTCCAACGTATCCCCCTCTTACATCATCACCTCAGGTTGCATATTTCCAGATCTAGTTTTCGACCTTTGCTCTGCCTCCATAAAAATGTACAATAGATCAAAAAAAAAAAAAAAAAAAGATTACGGGGGGGGCGTATCAAAGTAGGGGGGGGGGGGGGGGGGGGCGTCTGCCATTGCCATCTCGCCACGAGGGGCTCTGCGGAAAAGTGCATCAGCTAAATGCGTGTATATAAATGTAAATGCGCGTGTTTGCTCTTTGGAGATTGACTGGCACATACGACGCGGCTTTGTCCTTCAAACTGCAAGGACACGGGCGGGTTATTGAAAAGCGCTGCCCTTTCCCAGCGATTGATACGTAATAGCAGGCTTTCAGATCCGCCGCTGGTCTCATCTCACAGAAACGTGCTGTGTCCTTTATAGATAAGTGGCAGGTGGGTTTTTAAAGCTCGACTCGGGCTGTGTACACAGCCAGAGAATTCATAAATGTACAGTACAAAGGCTCGCTTCATTCTATAGCATGAGTAGGTGGCTTCGGCGTCCACCTGTCGCAGCCAGCGCCGGAAAACAGTGGCATTTTCAGTTCAGTGCTGTATCTCTTTAATTTAAAAGCGTTTGTGGATTGATGGTGATTTCGAGTTAAATCGGTTAAATGTCCAGGGTGTATAATTAACTAACCGGAGATAATCAAATGTCTGTACTAGGAAATAAAATGATTGAACCTTTTTTTTTTATGTCTTGCTGTTATCAGATGGGACTAGTTTGGAAAACTGCTGTGTGACTCCGCTCAGCGAAATTATGAAGTGTAATCAAGTGCTATTAGGTTCATTCAGACCAAAAGTGTGATCGCAAATATAGCGTACAAATACCGTATTAGATTCCCCCTAGTGGCTGGTATTGGTAATGCACTCAGTTTACATCAAAAAAAATCACCCGAATTGCTCTTGTCATTAACAATCGAATGAGCCCTTTCTCTTTATTTCAGGAGTCAGTCCAATCTACGGAGGCCACCAGGTTGCACCACCATGTTTTATTTCAGAAGCGCAGAATAGACAAAATAAACACCGTTAAAAAAAATGTGATGATACGACTTCAACAGCCGCATCGCCTAATCCTACAAACTGTGCCTTTGCTCTCTAGATCACAGTTGCAAATTACCTTGAGTTGCACAAGAGGCAACGCCGTCCACATAAACTCAAAAATATGGTATATGCAAATTCCGTTTGAGCAGAAATCACACTAAGCAGCTTCTGCATTTTTTCCCCCTCTGTGGAAACTTAAAGTTATTTTCCGTGTTGTAGACACTCGCTCTGAAACCGGTTGTGCACTGAACCCGATACAGCAGCTCTGAAATCAGTTGCACCCTCTCGGGGCTGTGCAGCTGTTGCAGACAGGTGTGCGCCGTGTATCTGTGTGTAATGTTTACCTCAAGCTGTCAGCTTTTTATACCCGTGTATATATATTCAATTGATTGGCACTTGTGATGCTTTATGTGCGGGATGTATAGGGAGGGGAGAAAAATCTTTAAGCTGTGTTTGTGAAGGGGGCTGCAGCGTGAGGCGTTCCCAGCGCACTGTGCTCCCCTGGGTAATTGATTATTGATTGATGGAGGTAGCGTTTCATGGTATCCCTGTGCTGTAATATGGTTTGGTGAAGATATCAGTGACAAACGTGATGGTGCGAGATTTAAACTGAGGCTGTGGGCTGTATTTTATTTTATTTTATTTTCTGGGAGGTGCCGTGGCCAAACCTGCTGCAGCTCCTGACACAGTGTAACCACATAAAGGGAAAAGCCCTTCATCTTGCAGTGACAAGAGCCGGAGTGGAGATAGTTATAGACGTAAATATGATAGAGTACAGGGGTGTCAAACGCGAGGCCTGCGGGCCAAAAAGGCTCCACTGGAGGGTCCAATCAGGCCCGGAGGGTGTAAAAATCAAATAAAACTTTGAAAATAATTTCATCATTTCTAGACTCATGTTGTACGTTTTCAAAGAAAATGTGAAAATGATCAACTGAAGCATAATATTTTTGAAATTTGAAGTTGTCCGTACCGTTTTGTACAAATCGAGCGAATTGAATGTGAACTGTTTCAGAATGTACGTTATTGCACTAAAACGCCCGTGATATATTGCACATGACATGTCTGGGTCTCAGACACACACCTGGCCTCTCTGCCCTCCATCAGCACAGTTGAGGTGAATGGGACTTAATTAAAAAAATCCCATCATCCGCAACATCTGTTTCCAGAGTCGCTGTCCTAGTTTCTGTGGATCCACCACTAACTTCATCTTTCTACCTCAGCAGCATTTTATTGGAACCGGTGGCTGAATAAAACCCAGACATAAGATATAAAGTAAAAGCAATTTGTGGACACTAGGTGAGTCACTTCTCGTCTAATTTTATCCCTGTGTCTGATGCATGCTGGGAAGGAAATACATTTTTTTTTTTCATTTGAGTTAGTCGTACAAATAATGAGAAAACTTTACTTTTGCTTCTCTAATAATAATGAATTTCACACGTTGTCTGACAAATGCGATGATGTCATCATCTCTGCATTACAGTCTTCACTGTTTGTGACCTGGCTGCAGGATTGTTTAGCCTCTTTAGCCACAATAGCATTTGTGTTGGTTCATGGGAATTTGAACCTGGCTCGTCTCAGCTCATGCTAACAACACTGGTTTCTTCACATGAGAACTTTGTCGTACTAAAGGTGACACATTGTTCCAAGCCATAGCTGTGCTACTCACCTTTCTTTCTAATGGAAATCTTGCCATTGAATATATGTGTGTGTGTGTGTGTGTGTATGTGTGTGTGTGTGTGTGTGTGCGTGCGTGCGTGTGTGTATTCAGAGAAAACTATCCATTACAAGATGTTGGGGACTAATATCTACACTTTGAATAGAGATAATAATCAAAATTTTCAAACTCTTCCCTTATAAGAAACTCTAACAGTACCTTTGATACTTTGAAAACTTTATTTGATTAAAACATAATAACAAATCAAATCATTTTCAATGTCAAATCCCTCCGAAATGAATAATTTGCAAATCATTATCGTCAACCCACCTTTTCTATTTAGCCTTTGGCAAAATAACTTTTTGCATTTTAATGATTTTACTCTATTGCATTGGTTTATTTATTTATTTTATTTGTTCTACTCTCACTCATGTTTTATGTCTTCAACCCATTTCATTTGTATTGATATATACTCCATGCTGTCTGGGAGCTGTGCATTTTATATCTTTAACGTCCATACCACTCTAGACCTACAGTATATAGTTGCTTTAAAGTGCCTTGCACATACATTTGGATTGGATTGACATGCTGGTCGGATGAATAATCCCAATACATAATCCATAATCATAAAGTGTACCCATCAGTATGTATATAACCATATGCAGATAGAACAGACTGCGTCGACCTGTGAATCCTGGCTGCAGCTCCGCTGAGCTCTCTGAACTGCTCATCCCAGCCTGAGATCCTCCTTTATCTCCCCTTGTTTTGTGCCAGTCATTAGAAACCCTCACCTCTGGGGAGAGAAAGAGAAAGAGAAAAAGAAAGGATAAAAAATAAAAAAAAGATGAAACAATGCACACGGCCCCTAACTTGGCGGCGACATGCCTCTGGTGTCAGAACCCTGCCCGACACGCCCCGGCTTCGGCGGCGAGAGAGAGGGAGAGAGAGAGGAGGAGAGGGACATGAAAGGCAGTTTCTCTCTCTCTCTCTCTCTCTCTCTCTCTCTCTCTCTCTCTCTCTCTCTCTCTCTCTCTCTCTCTCTCTCTCTCTCTCTCTCTCCCCCTCCCTCCTCTCTGGCCCCTTCTCCTCCTCACTTCTTACATCAAAGCACTCAACTCTTCTGAAGGAGGAGGACGAGGAGTAGGAGGGGATGAGGAGAACGGGCTTGAGTGAGCTGCTCAATTGTTTCCAGTATGTACATGAATCCCAACATGGTTTGTAGAGCAAAGCCTCATTCACTGCAGCCTACACAGGGAGGGAGATGCATGAGAATGACTGTGCAATGTGGGCGGGGTGTGTTAAATACTGTTTTTGCCACTATATGGTGAAAACAGCAGCTTTCTGTTTTTCACCTAATCCACTGGGGATTTTTTTTATTTTTTTTTTTTTTAAAGCCGATTCCAAATGCTCTTCTGGACTAAGTAAAGCTGGAGTTGTGTAGGGAAATGTCTGGTCTCATTAATACATTTTTCTTCAGGGATCAGGGCGAATTTCCCATAAGGCTTTAGGGGAAGGAAATTGTTTTGCAGATTTCACAAAGGTCACAAAGTGTGAGCGGAGTAGATTGTTTCTCTGCCTCTAAAGTGAAACTCTGCAGTGAATATGTTAAATAATACATCGTATATCAGCATTCAGCTCCCCATTATTATCATTTGGAAAACAGTTTTCTAAAGGTTTACAGGAAGTAGATTTCAGCAAACCAAAATATTGATGTTTTTTTGTTCCATTACAGAATAATACATTCTTTACAAACAATTCGTCAAGATATTATAATTTTAACAAATAGGATTTCCTTGAAAACAAAAAAACAAAAAAATTTTTACACTTTAAATTTTATGGAGGTTTGAAATTGTGCGTAAGTAAGGGGCGTGGCCTCTTGAGTGACACCTGGGCCGACCTGGCACGCTTGGGGATGCTGCGGCAGCAGCCTGGGCCCACCCCCGGCTCTATCCGTGCTCCGCCTCTTTGCCTATTTCTGGATTAACCAGGAAGTGGGAGGAGTTAGGCATCGGCAAGCTGTCCGCCGAGTGACCCGCCCACTACGAGTCTCATTAGCACTCTGCAGGAACTAATGGGTGACGGATGCTTCGCCATCCTTTATATACAGTCCATCGTCACATCACTTAAGCTTAATGACTTCCTTTAAATGGCTGAGAAAATTTGACATCGGCATTAAAACACTGTGCGCTTTAATTCAACCTCCTTCATCTTATGTTGTCGTATCTTGTCTTATCTTCATTTATAATTTTCAAGCATAAAATGTGTCTGTGTGAATTCGGGAAAATAAGGGAAAACCCAGCTCTGCTGTGACTTGGGCTGTGCATTATTCATGACCGATCCAGCATGCAAATCTCTTCCTCCCTTCCTCTCCCCCTCCCTCTCTCTCTCTCTCCTCCCCCCCTCCTCCTCCTCCTTCTCTCCCTCACCCTCTGACAATGATTAGAGAAGACATCTAGTGGTGAGAAATACAACGATTATAAGTCGCTGCATTGATCCGTGCATTGACCCCGCATCATCCCGAGTCATTGACTCTGACATCCAAACTCCTCCCATTGATTTTATATTTTTTTTATTTTTTTTACCATTGCCATTGAAAGATCCGCCTCCCCCCCCCCCCCCCCCCCCCCCCCCCCCCCCCCCCCCCCCCCCCACTCCACCTCCACCTCCCCCTCCGGAGGCGTGTTGCATCAGGGTTTTGAGCTGAGCGCTCTGAGGAAGAGGGAGAACACATAGTAACTTTATATTCATGCCGTCTCACCTCATGCATAGAAAGTGAAGAGTCTCGTGCAGAGGAAATGAAGTCAAACAGCAGCGCGTCAGCTTGTCTCTCACATCCCCGGCGCGTTTCACGGACAAACACCCCCCCATCGGATCGAGCGGGGTTCCTTCCAAGTGAAGCGAACGAAGTGGAATGGCCGGGCGCCGCTTATTAGAAACCTATCGGGAGGCGGCATCGGACCATCACCGGGAAACATCTGGGAGGACGCGATAATGGCCTTCCTGCTCGCCGAGACATGTCTCCGCTGTCCCCGTGGAAAGAGAGGGTGTCAAGGGGGAAAGGGAAGGTGGGAGTTGGGTGGTGGGGTGGTTTAGGGATGTAGAAACCCCTTGGAGAAAAAGTGTGGGTGACACCATCGGACCTGCCTCCATCGATTTTATGTCACGGAGCCGCCAACAGGTGGCGTTAGAGGGAGGGGACGGCGCCGTGGAGCTCCGGGCGAGGACGCCCTTGCATGGTGAACTGCCGTTCAACTTTGCAAACCTATGGAGCCTTTTAATCTCTTTAAGCTTGTTTGGTTTTATGGCACATTTGTCGCACGGCTCCGTCACAGCAGCCGCTGCCCCTGAGCGCCGCCCGGCAGCGGAGCGAGCGCGCCGCCTCTCATTAGAATAGAATGGAACGCCTTTTATTGTTCGGTGCACTTTGGTATGAATGGGAGGGAATTAGGAACGGCGCTCCTGCGTCGTGCGGTGGAACAGACAGGGAACAAAACAACAATGACTTGGAAAACGGCAAAACATTTGCAAGTCCAAGTGCCAGCTGACAACGACACAGTTCCGGTTCTCATATGAAACGGATGTTTCGGCTACACTTCCCGAAGGTCGTGTTTTGGGCACGTTAGGTTCTCCTCAGTGGGTCACGTGACATGGATTGATCATCTCAAACTTGCTAAGTTACTCCTGAGATGTGATTATCCCTAAGGTCAGGTATCCACTAGAACGGTGCACCTACTAACGTGGCCATTGAGTGTATTGGAAGGGTTTTCACACCATGCGACCGTTCTGTTTTCCATCTTTGAATTGAAATGGGTCACTGTGATTATGATAATAAACACACAGGCAACCAAAGCTGAGATTTGATCATAATTACTGTCAGGGGGAGAGAAAAAAGCAAAATGGCCGACAGCCTATCCGCCGTGTTTTCGTGTTCCATTGGTAATGCGACACTTAACCAAGTCGTCCAAGTGAAAAATGGAGAAAATGATTTCTAAACACTAATTGTGCCTCGACTAATTCTTATTCACTCATTGTCAGGGCGTTTTTTTTCTTCCTTGTTCTCTGGCTCAGTTTCAGCAAAACTCAAACTCCTGGATTTGTTTAAACGTGCCTGATTACATATTTAATTCATGAGGGGAGACATTCCAAAAAGCGGGCAACCCACTGTTGCTGCCGCCACCCCCTGCCACCCCCCACCCTGCCTTCCTGCTGTGATTTGGCTGACTAACCCAGCGTGCCGCTTTGAACCCACCCGCGCATGTGGTGCTCGGGAAAGCGCTCATTCGGAATCTCAACTTCACATCCGACAAATACTGAAGGCGAACGTGTGGATTTTCAGTCCGGGGGATGAAAAATTATGAAATTGAAAGTTGCAGAGAGCTGCGTTTTATGTTTGGTGTGTGTGTGTGTGTGTGTGTGTGTGTGAGTGAAGGAGTGTGTGTCGATGCATGAGTGGCATCTTTGAAAGGTGAGGGAAGTAAGAGAGCCTTTGATTGCGATCAATATTTATAAATAATAGACCAGCTGGGGGAAGAAGAAGCAGCGGTTGATACTGGAGAAGCGATGAGTTTTCAAATGAGAGCGGCCGAGAGAAGTGATGAGATGAATGACGGAGGCCGTGTTTCCAGCCTCCAGCGTGAATGACACACATGCAGAAATGTCCACGTCGAGATGATGAGAGGAGCCGCTCCTCACGTTGATAAACATTAAGGGGCTCATTTTAGGGAAATGGAAAAAAAATCAAACATTTTACGTGATTATGAATTCATGAAAATGTCAGTATGTCATTGGTTTGCATTGTTCTAGAGGTGGAAAAAAAAATGGCCGAAATCGTATACACTGCACCTTTAATCAAACGATCATCTGTGTTGAACAAGACGTCGCCGTCAGCACTGGAGGTCGCTCCAACTTAGACCACCAGGATTGGACCTCCTGTCTCGAACGGTGGCGGCGCGCCGAGTCCCCGTCAAGGTCACCAACGGCATCCCATAAACGAAGACATCAGCCCTAAATGAAGTCATACATCAGGTTTAGCATATGGCTCAATTAAAGGCTTCATAGAGATTATTGAGATTATATTATCCCGGCGCATCCATTAGCTAAGCTCCAATAGTCGCCCATCTGATTATAAGCCGTGAGGGGGATTTGCGGCTGTTGACTGGGACGGATCCAAGCGGCGGCTGCGGGCGCCTGGTGCAGGAGACGGTAGCGCACGCGTTCCGCTCGGCGCCTAATTGCCTGGATGTGGGGCATGTGTTTTTTCGTGTGAATGCAGTTGTAGGTGTATACATGTGTACAGCTCTAAGCATGTTAGGCTTGCAAATGCTTGTGTTTATGAACACATGCGAGCGCTACTCGCTAAATATGAAAACACTGATGTGGGTAAGCAAACATCTGTGTATGTATGAATTAATGTGACAGAGAGAGAGAGAGAGAGAGAGAGAGAGAGAGAGAGAGAGAGAGAGAGAGAGAGAGAGAGAGAGAGAGAGAGAGAGAGAGAGAGAGAGAGAGAGAGAGAGAGAGGGGTTATGTTTCCCTGTTGGATCATGTGATGAAAGCAGAGTGTTTGTGTTCTCTTTTAATAGTCATTCATTGTGATTAGTAAGTCCTGTGGTGGACGTTGTGCGCCGAGCTTTGTAACAGTCCGGGTGAAGTTCGAAAATATCGGGCTCATCCTACCTGGTTTATCTGCAGAGAGAGATTTTGAATTATCAGTGTGAAATGTCGTAAAAGGAAAACTGACTTTGCTAAATGAACGGCCCCATCCATAGTGTGCTGGGAGGTCTGCAAAGCAGCAGAGACAACGACTTCAGGCGAAGACTTTTCAAAATAAAAGCTCAGTTCATTTCGATCTGAAGCAAGGAATTAAATGACCCTCTGAGGAGACACGGGGAAAGACAAAATGGTTATTTAACAATCAATAAATGAATGAATGAATAATTGATTTAAAAAAAATAAATAAATCATGTTTAGACAGATTCATAAATAATGGAATGAAATAAAACGCAAACTAAAATGAAATATGATCAAATTGAATACAATATAATACAATTAATACATGGTATTATGACATGTAATAAATACAAATAATGCAATAAAATAAAATGAAATAAAACAACATTAAATGATATAAAATGAAATGAAAATGAAATATCTTATGGCAATTTTTACCTGTGGTTTCATGACCAACATATTGAATACACCCCATGTATGTTGCATGTTTTTTTTTTGGCAAACCAGACATGTTTCACAGCCTCGTGGCACCAAACGACAGAGATTATGGTGCAATTATTTGATTGCTGCAGTGTCATGGTGTTCTGCAGAGATGGAGCATGTGGCTCACTTTTATTCAGAGAGACACTCTGTGCTTTTTCATCACAGCGTCTTTGCAACGGAGGGTAGTTTTCGCCGCTGCTGGTCCGATGCAGGCTTTGCTTTCATCCTCAAAGACCTGGCGCATGTTCTATAGACCCAACTCCAAGGTTTGACTTGGGTGTGCGCGCATCACTCCTGCAAACCAAACTGTATCTTCCTTGAGTTGGTCTGCAACTATCTCTGTGCAGAGCTGTGAATGTTTTAAGTGCACTTAAAAACTTCAAAGAGATAAAAGTCCAAAGTGTTTTTGCCAGAGGTTTCACCAAGTCACTAAGCACCAGCTGCCACTGCAGCTTTTGTTCCCCCTCTCGTTTTACAGCTTCCACGCCAGATAAGTGCAGCGGGCAACATGCTGTGGTGGGCGATCAATAAAACAGCTCATGCCAGGAATATTGGCGATGTGTTGAAGTGCTGATGTGCATATAAAGCAACCTCTCTGACTTGCATCTAATGTTTTTGAAATAGAGCAAATATCTGTCCCCTACTGTGATGAAATGAATTTACAGTGATCTCCATAGTGTCTGGAGACAACTTCCTGTCTCAGAGGACATTTTGTACGGAACGTCTTCAAAATAAAAGAGTAGGAGCCCGTGGAAATAGGTTGAGTTACTTCATTCAAAATGAGAAATTCTACCTTTGATTATGGTTATGATTAGTATGATTATTAACGGTCAAAAGTGATGAATTGTGAAATTTAGATCAGGCCGGATCGGACCCTCTGGTGGGCTGGCTCTGGCCCGCGGGCCATATGTTTGATGCCCTTGATTAAGATGGATGAATTCCAATGTCATTTGGCAGAACTGAAATGAATAATCTCTATACTCAAATTTACAAGACTTTACAATCACCTGAACGATCAAGTAGTTGATTTCATGACCCGCTATTCCGCCCTTTACAAAGGAGCGCTGAGGCGTCCACGTTGCACCGCCGTATCTTCCCCCAACTGAGTGACTACGGCAATAACTGAAGGATTCCATCGGCTCCCCCCGCAAGCTCCGACCAGAGGTCCCATTTCTAATGTGGCAATTGTCTTGTGCTGTAATCTACTCCTCTTTGTCGAGTCAGTGGTTCGCGATTCCAAGCAGCGGCTGCTTCACCCTCTGACCTTCACCTTAAAAATTCCTCCCCCACACATCAGTGGCGATGTCGTGTGGCGGCGAAACTCTTATCGCGCACATTTTAATTACGGGAGAAAACCAGGCGGGGGCCGTCTGGGCTCTCTCAGGGGGAGACGTGAGGGTGACCGAGGACACGGGAGGAGGAGCGTGGGCCGCCTGCAACGCTCCCTCCGTCAGATGCCGAGACTCCCTGCCGTTGTTGCGCGGGTGCAAATGACTCACCCCTGATGAGCGGGCTTTGATATCGGCCGCGGACGAAGCGGAATCGCTCGACGGAGCGGGTCAAAGAGAGTTCCGTGCACATGGCGAGAATTTGATTCGAGGGACCTTGCTCGTGAGATATGGTTACGAGGTGGGACCCCTTCACCGCCGCTGCTCTGTAATTGGCTGCTGGGTGAGACGCTACGAGAGGGGAGGGGAGGGGTTGGTGAGGAGTTGCAGGCCTGAGCCTATTACTCAGACTGGAGATAGGGGAGGGTCAGAGGCCGGGACGGGTCATTGTGGGCAGTGGGCCGCCGATTACACTGAGCAGAGAGAGTTCCCATTGAAGTGAATGGAGATTGCCTCGTAGAGCCGACGCATTCATTCAGAGAGAGAGAGAGAGAGAGAGAGAGAGAGTGTTAGAGAGAGGCTGATGACAAGATTGGAGTCCAGGGGATCTGTGGAGGTCACGGCGCAGGAAGGGGAGAGAATTAAAGGCCTGGAAAACGGCGAGGTATTGATATTTTACAAGGGAGGAGATTTGCTCCCGAGATTGAGAGGGAATATGGTATTAAATGCTCCTGCGGCACAGGATGAGAAAATGAAGCCGGCAGTGACTCACCCCTCTCCCCCCCGCCAACAGCCCCCCACCCCACCCCACCCCCTCCCCTTCCTATTTATTTATTTATTTGTTTACTCGTTTATTTATCTATTCTTTTTCTAATAACTTCCAGCCTCAAGTGCAGCACCGGAGAATTACAGCGCGTGAGATAATTGGAAAAACATCAGCATGGCCGCTTGTTGGAGGGAATACGCAATGTTGTGACCGGGGGTGGAAGACGGGAAGGAGGCAGTAACATGTAAATGAATAGATATATGAATAAATAAAATCTGACATCTAGAAAATGACATCAGAATGCAAATACACAATTTCTGACAGTTAGGGACTCACTAATTAACACACACACACGCATGCACACGCTTTATGTTTAGACATTTCTTCCCTCTTTGTGTTTTGGATTTCTGCTGAGTCATTGTTCGGGAGCCGAATCATCCTCAGACGTCTCCCACTCTTAAAGCGTAACAGACCCTGTGATCAAATGTGATGATACTCTGAATACAAACAGTTTCACTTAAAAATCACTGTTTCGTTAATGGAGTCTGGCGGGCAAAGGTCATCCAGTGGTTCTGCAAGGGGTTAGTGCATGTTGTTTTTCTCATCCACACAAAACCGTCAGTC